>PVJH01037787.1:0-17657 GCA_004026705.1 Nesogale talazaci | reverse complement strand
AGAGCTGCCACTGGATTTGAACCGCCAGGCACGTGGGCTACAGTCCTGCCCTGAACCACTTAGGACACCGGGGCTCAGCCCTAAAAAGTCTTTTTGTTAATAGCTTCCAGGCTAGGAGGGGAAGTTCCTGGAATTCCCCAGGACTTGCAGGGAGATAGTCATAAAGGTCAGTGAACAGAACTGTAATTTTACATGCTCTGTTTTTTCCTAGTTATTTTTCTTTTTTCCCTTTTTATCCACTCCTTTGTTTCGTCTCTGTTATTATTGGTTTGCCTATCTATAAAAGATAGGCATGGGAAGCGAGTCTGAGCAACAGGACCGATAGCTCTGGAGGGACATGGGGAAGCAGGAGGCAAGAGAAGGAAGCAGTGAGCATGCAACACCATAGACAGGGGAACCGTTAGGGAATCGAAATCAATCATGGGGAGTATGTAGAGATCCTGAAGGTGTTGAAGCAGCAGCAATCTAGCTCAGAGGAATTACTAAGAGGTAGAAGAGGGGCAAGTGTTATGGTGGGACTGCAGGAAGGTAAAAGGAAACAGGAAAGATCTAGGAAGCAAAGTTATAGATGAGATATAAACATAGGTGTGTATATATGTAAATATACTAATCCATAAAAATAGAGGTATTGGCTTATGTACATATATTTATATGGCAATACATTGAGATAGTGGAGAGACTTTGGGCCTCTGCTCAAGCCCTCCCTCAACACAAGAGCACTTTATTCTAACGACCTGGATTTCTATTTTTTTTCTTTTCTTTCTGTCTTTTTTTTTTTTTAACAACCTGGATTTCTATGATGCTCATCCTCCCTACATGATTGCAGAAGACAAAATGGGTGTATAAGAAAACGTGGTGAAGAAAGTTAATGGTGCCTGGCTCTCAAAAGATATTGAATCTGGTGTCTTAAAGGCTCAAAGTTTAACAAGCGACTGTCTGGCAGAGAAGCAATAAACTCCCATGGAAGAAGTATACCAGCCTGTGAGATCATGAAGTGTCGACGGGATGAGGTAATAGGCATCACAAAACCTGAAACAAAAGAAAAAAACATATTGTTGAGAACAAAGGGAGGTTGGAGCAGAGACCTCAAACCCTTCTGTGGACAATAGGACACCCCCTCACAGAAGGGTCTCAAGGAAAGTATGAGTTAGTGAGGGCACAGTATATAATTGATGAGCACAATATCCCTCTGGCTCCTTGAAGCTTCCTCACACCTCACTGACATGAGCCCAGTCCTGCCTTTCATTGCAGGCTAAACAGGAGTATGTGCACAGGTACAGGTAAGAGATAAGAGCTCACAACACACAGAGTCCAGGACTAGGAATGGGAGTAATGATACCAGGAGGGTAGGAGGAAGGTGGAGAGAAGAGGGGAGGGTGGTGGAACTGATTGACACATAAAACATTTTCCCTGCCCCTGGATGAACAACAGTAACCATGGGGGAAGGGAGAGAGAAGTCTATGTAAGATATGAAAATAATAATCATTTATAATTTATTAAGGGGTCTTGAAAGGGGAGGGAAGGCAAAAAGAGCAGTTGGTACTAAGGGCTCAAATAGAAAGTAAATGTTTATAAAATAATAATGGCAACATATGTACAAATAAGCTTGATCTAATTGGTGTATGGATTATTATAAGAGGGGTAAGAACCCCCAATAAATTGATCTTAAAAAAAGAACAAATAAAGTATGGTTGATAGTCGTAAAAAAAGCCTTTTTAAGAATTGAATTAAGTGAAAGTTTACAGCAAATCAGTTTTCCATTCAACACTTTCTGCACTTTTTGTTTCATTTTATTGATTACAAACCCCACAATGTAACACCACTTATCTCAGTCTGTGACTTTCTTTTTGTTGTCACTTCTCCTTCTCACCTCACTCTTCTGAACTTGTCCTTGGGCAAATGCTGTCCTTTTAACCTCAAGTGGTTCATTACTGTAAGGTAGGCATGCTTCCCTAGTGTTATTGTTCCTTTTATAAACATGGTTGTTATTGAGCTGAAAATTGAGCCATAGCATTGATTTCATTTCAGAACTGAAAAGTGACTAAAGGCCATAATCTAGAGCAGCAGTTCTCAACCTGTGGGTTGCGACCCCTTTGGAGGTCGAACGACCCTTTCACAGGGTTTGCTTAAAGACGATCAGAAAACACATATTTCTGTTGGTCTTAGGAACTGAGACACTGGTCCTCTATCCATCTTCAGGTGGGTCTTCCCACCTGCAGATATGCCCGCATATCCCTTCATATGTGAATGAAGATTGTTACCCGTGTTACACCATGCTTCAAGACATTTCATTTATTTGTAATTAGAAATAAATATTTCACAATTTATAACTACGCATTGTTTTTGTGATGAGTCACTATGCTTTAATGATGTTCAATTTGTAACAATGAAAATGCATCCTGCATATCAGATATTTACATGATGATTCATAGCAGTGGCAAAATTGCAGTTATGAAGTAGCAGCAAAAATAATCTTATGGTTGGGGTCACCACAGCACGAGGAACTGTATTAAAGGTTTGCGGCATTAGGAAGGTTGAGAACCACTGTTCTAGAGGGTTCCATGTCTCTATCTAACCAGTTAGCCTAGAATTTTTTGTGATGCTGAGTTTTGTTCCACATTCTCCTCTACTTGTGCAAGACTTTAAAATGCAGTCTTTTCAGAGCACTTGGTAGGGGAAGTTACGCCTTCTGGTCTCCTGGTCATGGAGATTGATGCTCACATGGACCATCATTCCAATGACCCAATTGTGAGTACGCCTTTTGGATTTTCTTTATTCTTTTTTTAAATCTTGACACAGGGACACCAGTATTTGCACTTCAGACTGCTCTTCACAAGTTTTTAAGACCCCATTTGCGACTCAAAAGAGGATGTAGAAAATTGTCTTTGTGGACTGTGCTACATCAAGTAACCTTAGTATCCCCTAGGTCCTTGGTACTCTAGGCCTAGTGATGCATTGCTTTGTTCTAATAAGTTTTCATCACTTTATCCTTCAGGATAGATCGTGACATGTTTTATTCTGTGTGTAGCTAAAATAGAGGAGGACAAACAAATATTTCTTCAAGCTACAGGCACGTATACAACTCAAATTATCTCTAACATTTTAGAAGGGAGTAATATTATTATTTCATATTATGGGCTTGTTGAATTATTTAAGTCTATACTTACTATACTAGGGGTACATTTTCACTTAGTAAGATAGATCAACTTAAAGAGAATTTAAAGAAAATATCTTTATAGTCAATTTTTCAGAAGTATACTTATGCAGAAGTATGAAGTATATATTACCGATAACAGCAATCTCCTTAAAAAAACCACTAGATCTTACTTTCCTTCCTTGCAGGTGTCCTTCATTTCTTGTGCCCTTTTAAAAAATATCTCCATTCTTTTCTTTCTTCCTCAAGAAGAGAATACCATAAAACAGGTAGATAAGGATTTATCCCTGGAGTATTGTAAAGGTCTTGTAGGTAAAGGAATAATGGAGTCATCAGATATACAACTGATTCTTTCCGTCAATTGCATATTAACAATAAGTTTTCCTGTAGGCAGAAAAGTTTTAGAAGCTGATAGGCCTTTTGAGGATATACCTTGCATGACACTGCCCACTGGTAAACTGAATGTGCCTATCATTCTCTTACAAGCAGAGCCACATGGATTGCCCCACTGTTCACATTCCCTACTACATTGGGGAACCATGTTTCAGATATAATGGAGAATGTGCTGAAGATATGACAACATTCTGGCTTACAATGTCTGCAACCAAGCTAATTTCAGGTGCCACCCCACCCCCTGGGTATTATAGAGTATTTTCCTAGACTGTACCACTGCCCAGGATTATCAAGTCACTTAGAACAATCCAGCCTGTATTTTTATATTATTTTCAGGTATCTGGTTTGTCATCCAAATACTTTTATTTTTACATTTCATTATTGGTTTGTCTAAGTCTTCTTTCCTCTCATCCTCTCTCTTTTCCTACCTTGATGTATGTTTCAGTTTTTCGTTCTCCTTCTTTCCTTACTCTCTGGTATCAAACTCCTCCCTCCTTATTTCCCTTCTTTTCCCCTTGACTTTTCTCTTAGCCTTCTTTTCCTCTTAATAACTTTTAATAGCTTAATCAAAAAGAAAATTTTCACTTTCTTAAAGGATTCTCTTGTAGTTTTTGAAATAAATTTACAAATTGAAACTTTCTAAGCATAAGTTTTACTAAAATTTGTGTAAAATTTTATCAGGGTTTACCTATTGCAATTCACTAAGTGATTATAGGCACATTGTTGTCATTCTGAGTCCTCATTGGTGTTCTAATACATGCAATTGTAATTTTCTTCTTGTCCTAATATCATTGGTCACTTTTGTGATGGACCCACTGCTAGTCTGTCTGGAGTCACCACAGCAATCATAGATATCTATTATATTCCCTGAATCCCACATCTGGGAGTTCAGTAAAGGGCAAACATTTACAACATCATCATAGGTGATGTAGCAATGCCAATCTCAAGCTCTATTGCCTAATGCCTACTTGACAAGGATTGGAATTTTTTTCCCTCAGAGAATGTCTTCTGTGGAACGAGAATTGCCTTCTCATGGCTCAGTGATCCCAACACTTCCTGTTTTGGTGAAGAGGTACCTGAGAGAAGACCACTTTTCTGCCTTTATTCTTTATTCTCTAGTCTTTGATGCAAAAGCACTCTGTATGTGAAGTCAAACTTCAAGATTCTATAAACAAAATCCAAAGGCACATAATAAGTTAGAGGAAAACCCCCCAATATATATGACCGATAAAGGATTTATCTCTAAAATATTACATATCTCTTAAAAACAAATAATTTAAAACTGGATCAGAATGTGAACATAAAATTATAACAGTGGCGGTTCCAATCATCAATGAAAAAGAAACCCAACTCAATATATCACTAATAAAAGTAGTTCCAATGGACTATTTCTTCTGTTTTATTATATAGGTAGAATTTAAAGTGATGATGGGATTGGGACTGTGTAAAACTTGGAGTGAAAATAATTTGATAAAGCAATGATATGCCTGGCTACAAATACACTGAGAACCTTTCCCATAAGAATAAAAGTGCAAATACACACGTCTATATATTCATGTGTAGTGTATCTTTATAGGGACAAAAAGAGAGGAAATAAAGTTAATACATTTAGATGGGGAAATAAGTAAATGTGGAAAACAAAATATTAAATAACTAATGAGAAGAATTAGTTAAGATATGGAATACTTGACTTTGAAGGAATCCATCTATGGAACATGAAATGAAGAAAGCAAGGTATAAAGACATCCACATGACATGCTTTCATATTTTAAGACAATTTGTAAAATTCAAATTTATGTGGATGTGCATATGAATATGTGTGTATGAGTGTGTAAAATGTATACATATATGAGTACAGTTATATGGGCAGGGGCAATAATTGAAGAAGTAAATGAGAGTGATCCAGTATGTCTTGATTTTCATCATTTTTCTTTCCTCTGAATGGGGAAACATCAACAGTTCCCCCTTATGTGGTGGCTTTTGTGCTTTTTACTTTTTTTTTTTAGAAAACCTTTATTTAAATCCAATGTATGTAATTTGAGAAAAATTCTCAACCATATCCAAAATGGAAATCATCATATATAAAGCCCACAATAATTACCAGTAAAAAAAGCTTAAAATACACTGTCAAGGTTGATTTTACAAGAGCATTGGCGTTTACAATATTTATGACCCTACCCTCTCTCTTCTTTAAATAACAATTGAATGGCTAAATTATTCTCATGATGATTTCATCAGATTTTATGAGGCTTGATTAGTTTTAAGAAATCTGAGAAATCAAAGATGAAAGCATAATTCCTTTATAATTTTATCACTCTGTAGTCATAGGAAGAGAAAATACAGTCAGAATGACATAAGCAAAGGATAAAGTTCAGAATACACTGGCATGTCACCAAAAAAAAAATTAAGTGGGGCTGGATCATCCATCTGCTTGTTCCTGTAATCTGTATTATCTTCTAATATCAGAACAAAGCTGTATTAATTATTATATGACAAAAAAATGGAAGGGGAGAGCTCTTTGAGCATTTCAGACTTTAGATCAATAGTATGTGGAATGTGTTGATGAAATGGAATTCCTTTGATGTCAGCACTGTGATCACGGGCACAGTCCCATAAGTAATAATCCAGAAGGACAGAGTTGATTTGTCTACTAGTTTTGGCACCTTTTTTTCCCAGTAAGCACCAGAAGATAATCCCTGATCAGTTCAACACCAAATTGAGCCTCCTCAGATGTCAACCTCTTGCTTATTTCCTATGAGAGCATTTCTCCTTTAAGAAGCTTCTGCAGTAGTTCAATCAAGTATGGCAGGGCCCAAGCATGAGCAAGAAGCTGAGGTCATCTACAGCCAGCCAACATGGTGATACTGGAGATGTCCTTAAAGCAACCATCTCCTTATCCTTCTCACACACCCCAGGTATCTGCCGCAGGATCTGGGCCACTTATAAAAAGAAATCTATTTTCTCGCGAAGTTCATCACATCTCTGTAAGTAGGAAAACTCTCAACGGCCAAGTGCAGTGATTTTTGTGCACTCTTTTCACTTATAAAAAAAAAAAAAGCACAATTAAGAAAGAAGCTTCCAAACTTCTCAAGTAGAATATTCCCGGTTTCATTGAGAATTAGAAGCCTCTCTTTTATCAAAGGCATGGGAACATCCATGTCAGATGGGAGTATAGGATGAGCCTGCCCCAAGGTCACTGTGGCACAGTAGGAGGCACTAGTGATTGGTAGCCTTTCATCGGGGTTCAGTTGACCTTGGCACACAGAGACCAGTATTCGCTGTAGGTGTTTCCTTCGTAGCCCACCAGGCACTTGGGCTCCTCGCTCTCCGACCAGGAGAAGTTCAGGGTGTCTGTCTGTGGGAAACACCCAGTTGACCGCAAGAACACTTGGGGGTTCAGCTTTTGGAGGGTCTTCCAAGCCCCCCACACTTGCAGCTCCGGCCCGCAGGCCTTCGGGAGCAGCAGCTCTGCCACCCTCCGCACGCCCGCGCCGTCGATGCGCTCATCCTGTCTGTTTTCTGCAATGAATTTTACAGATTCTCTGGGAGTGAGGGGCCGACCATTCGGCCTCTCCACTGAAGAGCTAGAAAATCTGCCCAGATGCTTCTCTGGGCACGGAGGTGCACGTTCTCACAGGTTCAATAAAGACCCAGGGTCCCTGCTGTCCTGCGCACGGTGTCACCTCCAGACTGACCAGGGCTTTGGTGCTTTTAAGAGGCTAGCCACTGTTCACTAGTGTAGGATTTAGAGCATTATCTTTGTGAACTATGTTACACCAGTTGGCTTTGTTCCCTGAGTCTATGGCCTTAATTTCCAACGTCCAGCAACTCATTCTTTCAAGGTGTGTAGGTAAGTCCAAGAAATTTTGATAACTCGGGCCCCGTTGTGCCATCTTTTAAATTCGTTTGGGTGCATTCTTAAGCATGGGATTACCATATCATATGGTAATTATCTGGTTAACTTTTATAGATCTGGTTGACTCTTATAGACCTGCTAAACTGTTAATGGTTTCCTGCAACAATTTCACTCTTTTACATCTCATCGGGAATGCACAGGGATTCTAATTTGCGCGGTTTTAAGTTTCATTTTCCCTGATGACTTATTAGGGAAATCCCTGAGTGGTGCAGTCAAGGCTCTCAGTGGCTAACCAAAAGGTTGGAGGTTTGCGCTTACCCTGAGGTCCCTCAGGCAAAAAGCTGGCTATTTCCAATAAAGACATACATAAATAAAAAAATCAGTGATCAAAAACCCCACAGGGCAGAGGTCTACCTGATTCATATAGGCTCACTCTGCCTCAGCGTAGATCAGAAATGGGTAGCTGGTGGCAATTTATGATCTTTTTGTGAAATTTTTGACTGTTTGCAAATTTTCTCTGCAGTAATGTCAATGCTCAAAACTAAACTCACTGCCAGCGAGTTGATACCGACTCTGTAGGCAGGTTAGAACTGCTCCTGGTGAGTTTGTGAGACTATAATTCATTAAGGGAGTAGAAAGTCCCATCTTTCTCTCCGGTGGGGTTGGTGGTTTCGAACACCTGGCTTCATGTTTAACAACACAACATATAGCCATTACGCCATGAGGTCAACTGTCAACCGTGATGTCTCATGGTCACATATTCTAGGGAAACTTTTAATCTGTATATTATGGTGTATGTGTACTTGTAAATAGAAATGCTCTGTAGGTAGTTATAATACATGTATTTTTTCCCAGAATTTGACATGCTTTATTACCCTTCAATCCCCTGGCTCTATGTGTGCTGTTTTTTCACTAACTCCCTTAGAAATTCTTAGTATTATTCTGCAAACAATTTATTTAGAGTCGATTTCATTTCATTTACCAGTTGTAGTGAGCCCCACAATGGAAGGAAATGAATCTTTTGCCTTTTAAATGTGATTGTGCTTTTAGCTCAGAATAATAATGAATTTATGGTGATAGAGGGTAATGATAAATCCATTATTAAAAAGACCAGCTTCAATTTTTCATAATTAATTTAGTCTCACAGGTTCCTAGAACAGGATGATATATCCTGTCTTGCCCTAACAGAATCAGAGTTTGGTATGATCATACCAAGAGGTTGTCAGATTCCTTGTCCATTTCTTATCAATAATTAGCCCTATTTCCAGTTTTCCAATGATTTAAGGAATTATGAAGAAATGTTCCTGGCTCAAAGGTCATAGCGAGATAATTTTTAAAATTTATTTTCAAAAAGTTTGGTGATTTAAGCAATTCACACACGTGAAAACATATTTTAAAAATACAAAGCTGTATATAGTGAAGAGAAATTTTCTCTTTTTATCCCCAGTGAGCCAATTTGCTTTCCTATAAGAAATAATTGTTACCAACTTCACCTTTCTTCAAGAAATACACCCTGTATTTGTAAACATAAATATATGCCTATCAAAGTTTCATTCACATGAAAGGCAATTGGAGATGCTGCTCTCTCCAGTTTGTTTTCCCTATGATTACATACCTTGAGGATAATTTCATGATCAATTGTAATGTACAGCATCCTCATTTGTAAAAGCTATGTGATACTCCATTCAATAGAATGCAATAGTTCGACCAGTCTTTAATGAATGCAAATTTAGACTGTCCAATTTCTTGATATTGGAAATAGGTTATAGTGAATATTCTTGTACATAAGTATATTTTGTATGTAGGATATATGAGTTAAATTAATATCTAGAAGTAGAATGTATTGCTAGGCCTAAAGGATTGTCCTTGAAAATTTAATTTAAAATGCCCTTCACTGATATTGTACCAGTTTATTGTCTACTAGTAATGGTTAAGAATGCCATCATGGTATTTTTATTATTGATCTCAAGATGGTTCTATTTATCAAATACATTAACCATTTCTCTATGTTGATGGATGAAAACATGAGAGCTCTTTGGACAACTGAAATAAAAGTCTAATCAGAAAAATAAAAACAATATGTTGTTGAGTAAAGGCAAAAAAGTTTATGGTAGAAAATTTTCCTTTTGCCTTACAGTTATAACCTTGTATCCTAAAGTCAAAACCTCACTGCCGGCAGAGCCCTGGTGGCATAAGTGGTTGAGTGCGGGACTGTGGTCCACGGGCTTGGCGGTTCAAATCCAGCAGCTACTCTCCAGGAGAAAGAGTGGGTAGCTCCCACAACCACCAGAGGGCAGTGATGTGCACCCCCCAAAAAGATAAAAAACCCTCACTGCCATCCAGTCCATTCTGACTCACTGTGACTCCATCGAACAGGGGAGAACTGTCTCTGCGAGTTTCAGAGACTGTAACTAGAAGGGAACAGAAAGCTTTGTCTTTCTCCCATGGAGCTGCTTGGTAGTTTTGAACTGCTGACTTTGAGATTAGCAAGTAGGGTTCCTTATGATCATATATAAAGTACCCCAAATTTCAAACTATAAATCTATAACTTTTAAAATTAAAGAGTTGAAGTTTACCTTTGAGATTCTTTGTATTCCTAGAGATTCTAGGAAGTATAAAGAAGTGCCATGGTGTATTACAATAACAACAAATGTATGAATAAATTTCTGAATGACATCAGTTAACTTTCCTTTTAATCAAAAATGTTAGCAATTTTTCTTGTCTTGATATCATTTTAACTAAAACTTTCATTTCATGTACCCTTGTGTTAGGCCAGTTTAATTAGGGAAACAAATCCAGTGACACACATATATGTATAAGAGAGAGCTTTATATCAAGAAGCACCTATAAAACAGGAAAATATCCCATCCCAGTCCAGATCAAGTGTGTAAATCCGATAGTAGTCCACAAATCTCTCTTCAGACTCTCACAACCGCATGCAATGGTGCAGAATGCAGGAGATCACAGGCCGGTGTGTGTTGTGTGGATCCAGGGATGGTGGCTGCATCGCAGGGCTTGCTCAGGTTTCAGCATGGCTCCACATGTCTAGTTCACAGGAAGGCGAAGCACAGGGAGAGTGGGGTTCACCTCCAGGGAGAAAGAGAAAAGGAGGGCAGCCTCCGAAAGCTCTTTGTCTGGGTCACCCTCCAATTAAGTTGCGACATGATTGACAGTTTAAGTCCCACCCACATTTACATACAGGAGTCATGTGGGCACAGAACACCTAACCATCACAGCCCAATAATTTTTTCATTGCTTGCTTCATATCTTTGTTCCTTAAACTGTATATCACAGGATTAATGAGTGGAGTCAAGACGGAATAAAACAGGGTGACAATCTTCTGCATTCCAGCTTCATGTTCAGATGTTGGACTTATGTACATGACCATCACTGAGCCGTAGAACAGGGAAACCACAGCCAGATGAGATCCACAGGTGGAGAAGGCTTTTCTCCGACCAGCTGCTGAAGGGACTTTCAGGACAGCTCTCAGGACCAATGTATAGGATCCCATGATGAAGAGAAAGGGAATAAATAAAAGAAGAGAACTCAAGGTTGAGCTTGTCAACTCGATAGCAGGGGCTCGGATACAAGTGAGAGCTAACAGAGGACCTGGGTCACACAGGAAGTGATCTATAATCCGAGATCCGCAGAAGGACATCTGGGAGATGATGCTGATAGGAATCAGGAACCAGAGAAAACCAAGAACCCAACAGGTGATGACAAGATTGGTGCAGAGACGCCCAGTCATAATGGATGGATAGTGTAGAGGCCGGCAGATAGCAAGGTATCGGTCAAATGCCATAACCGCCAAGAAAAAACATTCTGTAGAACCCAGGGAGAAGAAAAAGTAGAACTGGAGAAAGCACCCAGAGAAGGAGATGACCTTGGTCTCAGAGAGGAAGTTGGCCAACATGTTGGGGACAGTGGAGTTGACGTACCAGATCTCCAGGAAGGAGAAGTTGGCGAGTAGGATGTACATGGGTGTGTGGAGTCTCTGATCCCAGCGCACAGCACATACGATAGAACCATTCCCCATGAGAGTCAGGAGGTAGACAATGGAAAAGAGCACGAACAGGAGAATCTGACCTTTCTGGGAGCAAGGGAAACCAAGAAGGACGAAGCCAGTGATGGTGTTGGAGTTGTTGAAAGTGTTGAAGATTTTCATGTATATAGGTAGCTGTGAAAACACCACCAAATGCTAAATGACAGTGTAGGTAATGGAGACCCAAGTATTTAATCTACCCCATATTTAACTACCCCAGGAAATGTACAAGAAAGGATTAACTATGTCTCATACACATTGTATTGGGAAAACCTGCTGCATCAGACCCCTTTAAAATGTTTAAGAGCAAAGGTATCAATCACTTTGAGGACTAAGGGATTCCTGACCGAAGCCATGCTACCTTCAATTGCCTCATGCACATATGAAAACTGACCCTAAGGTAGACCAGAGAAGAACTGATGCATGTGAATTATGGTATCAGTGAGGACTCTTCAAAGTACCTTGACTGCCAGAAGAACAAATTTGCGTTGGAGGAAAGACAGTCAGAATGCTTCGTAGTAGACAGAATGTTGCACACGTTGTTTCCAGTCCCTGGAAAAGTCTACCACGTTTGGAAAGGTAGAGGGTGCACATAGGAGGAACACCTTCAAGCGCGATGGATGGATACTGTGACTGCAAAATGGGTTCTAACAGACCTGCGAGGATGATGTGGGGTTGAGGAGGGTTTGACGCCGTTGCACATTAGGGCTCTTATGACTTGGAACTAACTCGAAATACTATCCTGATTGGCTTATTGGTTTGAAAAGACCAGACATCACGGAATATCAGTGGCAGAGAAGTTTTCTTATGGTGAAATATATGAAAACACACAGTTGATAGATTTCAAAACCAAACTTACTGTCATCAAGTCGATACCAACTTATAGGGACTCCATAGGGCAGGCTAGCATGCACCCTGTAAGTTCCCGGGGCTGTAACTCTTTATGGGACAGAAAACTCCGTCTTTGTCCCTGAGCAGGGAATTTTGAATTGGAGACCTTGCAGTTCACAGCCCAACTCATAGCCACTGTGCCCTGGCTCCTATATAAACTCACGACCTAATAGATAGTTATACAGAAAGCCCCATTGTAACCACCACCAAGATGATCTAGAAGCTACTTCCATTCTCCATTCCAATGACTAATCTCTGTCTAACCCTAACTCTCTCCTTTCTTTTGTAGGAGTCACTTCCTGCCACGGTTCCCCACTTCCTGCTTTAAAAAAAATAAGCTAGTAGCCTAATCACATATTTCTGGGCCATGGTATTTAGTTTTACCTGTTCTTGTACTTTACAGAAATGGAACGATATTGTTTGTAGTATTTTGTAGATGGCGTCTTTGAGGAACACTATATGTGTCTTACCAAGAGAAAAATCTCCGAAGTGACTCATTTAAAGGCCTTTTCTATTTTTGACATCATCAAATAGTTTGTTAGTTCATGCTACCTACTATTTTTTTGGCATCACTGCCTCTGGTGATCGTGGGCAATACCCAGTGCTGCTCCTGAGAGCCGCTGCTGGATTTGAACTGTCAAACCCGCGGGCCACAGTCCCGCACTCAACCACTTATGCCACTGGGCTCAGCCCTCTACCTACTAATTTTTATGAGGAAAATTCAAATTGATTACATGAAATAGCTGCAGCATGTTTGTATTTGAACAGCTATCCAATCATTACGGGTTGATATCACCAAAGGACACAATCAACACTTTTTTTGTTGATTTGATCTTGCTGTCATAGCTTGACTATCTGGTCATAAAAATAACCTTCAAATCAACGGATTCTTATTCTAGTTATATAAACTGTGTAACCTAATGTAAGAGAGCAGGAAACTTGAGCAGAAAACTTTGTTTTGGGCTGAGCCCCGGTGGCATAGTGGTTGTGCGTGGGACTGCGGTCCACTGGGACGGAGGTTCAATTCCAGCAGTGGGGCTGGGCCTCCTACTCCCACCACTGGAGAGCAGTGATGCCTCGCCCCCCCCCTAAAACAAAACAAAACAAACAAAAAAAGAAAACTTTGTTTTTAGAATTTCATCTCTTGATCACTTGCTTGGAACCTCCTCAAGGCAGAGTGATTTTGGATGATTACATATCTGCACAATGGCATTTCTTTCTGAGCTAAAATGAAACAAAAACAATCATTAATTAATTCTATTCTCGGACATTGCACTTGGTTCTAATAGTCCTTTGTTAGTAAAGGCATGCATAAGTAATGTTCAAAAATATGTCTATTTTCCCTATATGTAGCATAATGAACCAACTAAATAAAACATATAAGGAGTTATTTTTTGAAAGCTACCATACTTATCCAAAGCATCTGATGACTTGCTTGGCATTTGCAAATCCAATAAGTATGACATATAACTATAAATGGCAGAAAGGCATCAGGGAGGGTCAAAGGCTCTTAATAGTTTGGAAATTATAAAGTATGTACTAAAGTTTCCATTACTGAGTCTGTTCTGCTTCTAGATTTCATGTGATCTTTTTGAGTGAGGTAACTCATTTTTGATCATGTTTCCCAAGATTCTGCTGGCCTATGTTTAAATTTATATCCTCTGAAGGCTTTCTGGTCCTTGCACCATAAACTTCTATTTTCTAAAATGTCCTTTCCTCTCCTTCTTTATTGCTTTAAAGCTGAATGACTAGGGATTAAGTTTCATATACGAAAAAAATATCTTCTTTGAAAGTGAACTGAAATCAGACAAAAAATATCTAATGTAGTTTTCTTTATCTCTGTACACTATTTTCAGTTGAGATGAGGGTCATTTTAAGACTGGGTCTTTTCTAAAGCAACCATTTCCTTCTTACCCAGGTATTTAAAAGGAATTTCTAGTAATGTTGGTTCCATGGGAGTATGCTCCCTAGAAATGACTTAAAGGAAAATTTGCTATAACTGGTGAAGGTTACTTACAGATTTTAAATTGCAGAAGGTTAAAAAAATCCATTTTAAGTCTGAATTTGCTAGCAATTTGGAGCAGAGTCATTTGGCTTTCATTAAACCAACATAATTGACTATAGCTTATGGTTGGGACATTTTCTCTATGGTACATGCAGAGTAAGTTTACAGAGTCAATTTGTCTTCCATTCAACAATGTGTACACATTGCATTTTGTGACATCGGTTGCAATCTCCTCGATGTACCAGCATTCTTCCCTGTGGGTTGTTGTCCATTTTACTTTGGTTGTCTTTCCTGCCTCCTCTGGTCTTTTGAACTTTAATTTTGGGTAAATGCTACCCTAATAAATTCAAGCTCACTGCCATGAAGTAGATTGTGATTATGGTGACCCTAGAGGCCGGGATGGAGCTGTCCTGTGGATTTCCAAGACTATGAACTCTACACAGGAGTAGAAAGCCTTATCTTTCTGAGCGCTGGTGGTTTTGAACTGCTAATCTTTCAGCTAGCAGCCCAAGGTGAAAAACTCACTCTGCCTCACCTCATTCCCCGGGCTCCTACTGCCCTGATAGTCTTATATGATTCTTTATACTGAAGAGTACATTTCTCCCAGGTGTGATGATCATTTACCTGTTGCTCGGCTGAATGTTGATATTTGAGGTGGGTTTAGTTTCAGTTTTGAAGGGTGCTAAGGACCATGGTCAGGGTTTTTGTTTTTTTGTTTTTTTTGCCAATCTTTATGATACCAGGAAACCTGGTCTGTTTTATTATTTGGAAATTTGTTCTACATTTCCTTCTCTTTTCTGTCCAAGATCTTCTCTTGTGATCCTGATCAGAGCAATCTATAGTGGCAGCTTGGCACCACTTTCTCCTTCTGGTCTCAGCATAGTGGAGAGTGTGGTTTACGTGGCTCATTAGTCCATTAGACTAATGGGTTCCTTGAATCTTTGATTTTCTTCTCTGGTCAGGATGAGGCAATATCAATAGATACATCTTAGATGATTGCTCATAAGCTTTTAAGAGCCCAGCTGATAATTATTAAAGTAGGTTCTAAAATATTGTCTTTGTGGACCATGTCTGCTGGGCAGTTTCAGTCCAGGTATTTTGCAAGGCAAGGCAATCACTATTTCCATCATCTTAAAATACTTTAAGCACCGTGGATTGTTTAGTTAATGCTGAAAACGCTTTTAAAAATAATTTATGGTCTAGCCTACTTAAATGCGCTATCTCTTTCTCTTACATCTGTTTTATCAGCAATTTATTACTTCTTTTCCCAAAATATGACTTATAGACACTTTTCTTTGTCTCTGCTGTTATTTCTCTCAATTTAAACCCTCATCCTTTCCTTCCCTGATCTTCAACAATAACATCGTCATAGAGCTTTCACTTTTACCCCTCTACAACCCATTTTCCAGGGAGTAGCAGAATAGGCTTTCCTGTAAAAAAGAGCTTGGAGTAAAGCCCTTCTCTGGCAAAGCTGTTCTGCAAGTGAAAGCTTTACTTTCAATTATTACTCTGGAGAACAAGAAAAGTACAGAAATGATTCTGGATTCTTATTTTCAACCTGACAGATTCAACCAGACCATACTGGGAATCGTCTTTCATTCCTCGAGTCCCCCATACAGAAATGATTGCGTTTACCTGCCCCAACTCTGAGCCGCTGTTGTCAAGAAAAAGGCAAAAGCCAGCAGGAGCAGATGGGTCCTCGAGCGGCTGCAGAGGGAGCAGTGAGTGTGAGTGTGAGTGTGATGTGGTTCACGCTGCTGCCCGGGGCCCAGGCGGCTTGCTGCTGTGGTTAAGATGCCACCCAGCGGGTTCTGCCTCAGAGCTACCCTGTGTGACATAGAATGAAACCCTGCCGGGTCTTGTACCATCTGCGCCGTTGTTCTCCAGCTGCTTGGACCCAGTGAATTTCGCACACCAAGCGCCACCACTAACGCAGTTTTGCTTGTTAGTTGACTTGTTCAATGAGCCGCTTCTGGAGAGCCTGGGATAGATCTGTCTTGGGGATCCAGGTCCTGTGGCATGCACAGTGTGAGAGAAAGCCCCTCCTCACAGGCTTACACGTTTGTAAATCTTCACTGGAACAGACAGCCACGTCTTTCTCTCACAGACTGGCTGCTGAGTTCAAACAGCACACCTTTCAGTGCTTTAACTACGACACCACTAGGGTCTAGAACATTTCTACCCTGTTAGTTTTCTTAGCTAGAAAGTGGGCATCACCGTACCTTCTTCAAACAGCTGTTATGTACCCTGGGGCTCAGGACTGGGGCTCTGGCAGACAAGGAGCTCGAATGACCTAGCAGAGATCACAAAGACAGAGTTCTACATCCTCTTTTCATGACTAGATTGTCAGGAGACCTCTCAGGTGCAACGATTAGTCGCTTCCTGTCTAGAGGAAAGGAGGGTAAGGAAAATAGAGGATGCATTGAAACAGCTAGTCTAATGGGCTGCACAAACAAGTATCAATTTCCATGACCCTGAGACCAGCAGAACTATACTGTGCCTGGTTAACACTGCCAACAATTGTGAAAGGGATCATATTAGCAGGTGCTGTGTAGAGTAGGGAAAATAGGTGGAACAAAACTCAAAATTATAAGAAGAGCAGGCTTACTGATCAGAATCCTGAGATTATAGGTCTTGTTCACCGTCTGGGTCTGGAAAGGAACTCACCTCCCCATGCCTCAATTTTCGGCCCCAACAATAGACAAGTCTACTATGAAGACAGTGACTGCAGAGAGGCATGCACACGTTAGGATGACATCCATTTGAGATCAAAAGGGTAGCATTTCCCCCCGGGAAGCATTTGCATGGGTTAGGAAAGAAGGAGAAATGAAAATAGCAAACGGGGACAAAATGGGAAGAGTGATGGTGCCTTGTGGGGATTGCAGTCACTTCACAATAAAAAGTTTAAAAAAACACCCCAAACAAAACAAAACCTTAAAGAAGACAACAACACAACAAAGTTGTTTTGGATACTGTTGAATAAATAATGGCTGTGGCAGTTCTTTGACCAGAAGCTGACTTGGACGAACTTGGGAAATATGAATTGCATGTGCATAGCTATAGCACTTTCAAAGTAAGGCTGGGGTTTTCTGTAGCTCTATCATAAGTTATCTCCCAGAAGTTTGTACCTGGATCAGGAAATGGAATCCCAATCTGAAGATTTTCAGAGCATATCCTTTTTATTTTCTTGGAAAGAAGAGATCATCTTCCTCCTAGAGAGAAACAGAGAGGTGGAAAACTGCTTGTGGCGTGCACTCGATTTTGTTTGCTGGAGGGTGGAAGGGTTATAAAGACTACCAGGAAGGGAGCCCTCCTT
>PVJH01037786.1:0-17655 GCA_004026705.1 Nesogale talazaci | reverse complement strand
TGAGACTTTGTCAACAATTGTTGAATCAAGTTAACACTACAGTATTTTTATGTGAAGTGAATAAAAGTAGTACATTTTCCATCCTTAAAAAGTCCATAAAGGACTCAATTAGAAATGAGGACTCAATTTGAAAATGATGATGGCAACATATGTACAAATGTGCATGACACAATGGATGGATGTATGAATTGTGACAAGAGTTGTACGAGCCTCCAATAAAACTTTTTTAAAAAAGAAAAAGAATCATAACCAAAAACCCTAACAAGCAAACCAAAAAAGTAGAGGATAATTCAACACAACCTAAGCCTTCTTTAGGAGTTCTAGTGGCATAATTGTTATGTAACCGAAAGGCCAGTGGTCTGAATCCACTAGGTGCTGGATGGGAGAAATATAGCTCCTGTAAATATTAGAGTCTTGGAAGCTCTGTCTAAGGTTGCTATGCATCAGAATAGAATCTGGTTTGTTTGGGCTTGTCCTGTCTTTAATAATACAAGATGATCAAAATCCAGCAGCAGTTCTTCAGGAGCAAGGCTGGGCCTCCCACTCCCACCAGAGGGCAGTGATTGCCCCCCCCCCCAAAATAATAATACAAGATGCAGCAGAATCCTCTTTACAAGCCTAGATTTTCCTTGTTCAGCACACACCTGTGACGAAGTTTGGCCCTGGGTAAGACTGGAAAAGAGCCACGAGTTTTCCTTAGTATCTTTTCTTTTTAGCAGTCCTTTGGCCATTCTTAGATACCAGTCTTACCAGCCATCACTCTAACAATATTACCAAGTACCACTTTCTTTAGATATTTTCTCCCTTTCTCTGAATGATAATCATCAAATAAGGATAGAAGGATAGAATGCTTGGAAACCAAGCATTCTGAATTACAGCTGGAAAAAGCACCTTCCCAGAAAAGGCAACTAGACCAGAGAAGAAAGTCTAAGACCTAGGCCCTGCCTAGAACTCTTTCCACTGCTCTTGGGCCACAATCCCTTTCAAATGTGCTAAATGACCGGCCAGATGGCCTGTCAAACAAATCCAGGGTACAGTGAGAATGGCTTACAGTGGATTCAACTAGATTAATACAGGTACTAGGTCAAGGTCAGAGGGGAAAATGTTACTAAGGAAAACCAAAGTTGGATGAATGTTACCTAGCCTACCTACCACAGAGAATACACGTACGTTAAAATTACCACAGATCCTACAAGCGATATTTCTGATGTAATTTTTCCATCACATTGATTTCAATCTGTTTAAATACTCTAAAAAACAATATACTAATTGATTTTTGTATTATATTAAATTCATGATTTGCCTCCCCTCAAATGAAGCTTTCTATTAAGTGAAAATAGGTCTTTTATTTTGCCTTTTTCCAACAACAGTAAATAATTTTCTTTTAAAAGCCTTTTTCTGGGCTGAGCCCCGGTGGCGTAAGTGGTTGAGTGCGAGACCGCAGCCTGCGGGCTTGGTGGTTCAAATCCAGCGGCGGCTCTCAGGCTGCTACTGGGTAGTGCCCATGACCACCAGAGGCAGTGATGCCCACAAACAAAAAAAAAAGCCTTTTTCTTTATTTCTGCTACTCAGAATTGTCTCATGATAATGACTCTGCAAGGTACATTCACCTAACATTAGAAGATAACTTACTGTACCTTTGGAAACACCTGGAAAATTATAATAATTATTTTAGTAATACAGATGATAGTTGTGGCTAATTACAAACTGGGATTCCAATTAAGCCTTAATGGCTCTCATTTATAGTTTCTTACTATTTTAAACAAGGAAAACAAAAACAAAATAGAGTTAAAAAAGATAGTGAAATTAGTGCTAGCAATAATGGTATTTTAATACTTTGATTATTTTACACACAGGCAAAGCAACCTTATGCCTTAAAAGAGTGACAAAATTTAATGCACTGTACTTCTGGAATACACTGACAGTGGCAAATGTCAATATTCTCGCCCAAGTTCCAAACTTACCTACAAAGCACGTCTCCATCCAGCTGTCGGGGATGTCTGTGGTCTATGATGATGATATCATGATGTTTTTCCAGGAAGCAGGCCAGGGCAGCTTGGGGCGCCTTGGTGATTGAACACATAAACCCTGCTTTTTCACATGCCCTATAGAATCCATTACACTGGTTATCTTCTTTGGTAAACACTAAAAGTACCTGAGATCAAGAAAAGATGCTGTTAGAATTGTCAGTTCTTAACAAGCCACACAAAGTCTCAAGTGTTCACAAAACAAGTACACATATACACACAACCATTTGTCAGTATAAGTCTTTCTGTTGTACTTGGCTCAGTGAAATGGTCACGCAGCACTCAGAAATTAATGCTATTTTCTAACTGCACTTAGCCTAGAAGTCCAGAAGAGCAGAACTCAACAATGACTTAAAAGGAACACTTCCTTAAGCACTTTGTCTGAAAACAACAAAAACACTTAACTATTTATTTTAGTTAACGGATGAAGGATTGCAATAAAATAATGCTAGGCTATTGAAAAACTTTGTCATCTAAGTAATATATTTAAATATTTGAGTCATGGTTTTATGTAATTCCTTCAAGTAAGAACAAAATAATTTTTTTTCTGGGAAATGTAAAGTAGACTAAATATTACACTGCAAAGCAGTTAAGTGACAGAAGATTAAGGCCAACTGCAGGGAGCTCACCTCAGCCTCTGCCTCAGGCCAATGGCTCAGTTCAGGTGAGACCTGGGGCACAGGTGAGATCGCCTCTTTCCCAGACAGGCCCATCCACCCAAAGCTGGTTCAAGACCACCACTGTTCTACCCCCTCTAAACCAGACTGAGGAAAAGGGGCAATGCAGCAAAGGGTGAGACAGACTATAAATGAACAGATGCCTTAGTCCTCTAAGGCAGCAGTTCTCAACCTGTGAGTCACGACCCCTTTGGAAATGACCTTTTCACAGAAAACACATAAATATTTCACAATATGTGATTACATATTGTTTTGTGATTAATCATGATGCTTTAATTATGTTCAATTTGTAACAATGAAAATACATCCTGCATATCAGATATTACATTATGATTCATAACAGTAGCAAAATTATAGTTATGAAGTAGCAACGAAAATAATGTTATGCTTGGGGTCACCACAGCATGAGGAACTGTAGTAAATGGTCGCAGCATTAGGAAAGTTGAGAACCACTGCTCTAAATCTTAGTTCCTCTCACTTTATCCAAATGCAAACATAACACCGTGAAGAACTAAGAAGACACATTTCTGCCAACATTTAAAAAAACTCTAATAGTTAATATACATTTCTATGTAGGAAGTACTAAGTAATTGGGGGCTAAATTAAATGACAATAACCAACTGTGGCTATTGTCTAGTATTTTGAATTAGACAGATTATATACATTTCCTGGACAAAAGATAGTTGATTCACCAACAGAAAGAAGACTATGTATTTTTACTTTTCACATCAGAAAATTTCAAACTTACAGAAAAGTTGCTAATGCCAATGAATACAAATACATCTTCTAGATTCACCAACTTGTAGATAGTTTGCTCCTGTAGCACCCCTCCCCCTTACAATTGTATTCTTTTTTCTTTTTCCTGAGCTATTTTAAAGCAGAGTACAGGGATCACTCATCGAATATATAAATGGGCATTCTTACGAAAGGTTTAACTATAGTACTGTTAGGAAGTTCAGGAAACTTAACATTGGTCTAATGTTAATATCTCAAATAGAAAACTACTTTTAAGGTTAGCTTTAGGCCCTACTCCACCTCCTCTTTTAAAGAAAATAAACATGTAAAAATTATGGCATGGATCATTATTTATTGCACTTAAATATTACCTGAAGTTGATCTTGATGAAATCTCATAGGGCCAAATTGCACGTCAGTTTCAGCTTCCTGTTAAGAAAAAGACTTGCTAAAAATATAAGAAAAATAGAAGCTTGCTTAAAATATTTCTTCCTAGTCTAGTGTCACGGATGAAAGTGGTATATCTACTCAAGAGAAAGACCATCTAACGTGACTAGCTAATAGACAAGGAACTATGAAGAATCTGGGGAACTCCTGGTAAAGTCCAGAAGCAGTAGAGCGCAGGGAGGGAGGAAAACGCTGCTTCTGATCTGCACTTGGCCTTCTAGCTGTGAGACTTTCAGTGACTCACCTTCCTGCAGCTTCGGTTTTATCATTTGTATAACAGAAATAATAATATTAAATTGCCGGTGGTGCAGTAGGGTAAGTGCTAGCCTGGCAGCCACAAGGCTGGTGGTTCTAACCCACCAGTCACTCTGCAGGAGAGGACAAAGCCATCCACTTCCCTACGATTGACAGCCTTGGGAACTGGAAGGAGCCCCTCTACTCAGTCCTACAAGGTTTTCATGAGTCAGAATCAACTTGATAGCATAGGTTGAGTTCTTGGTTTTACAAAGATCAAATGAGATTACAATCCAAAGAGCCTCCACAGACTTTTCCTTTCATTCCTACTTCCATCTTTCCCATTATAAATGTTGCAATCTTGTACAGAAAATGATACCTGAACAATAAAAACCCAGCAGTCGATTGAGATGTCAATGCCAAGAGGCTTGATTGAGAAGCAATTGACCTTTTTCATTTTATACCACCACATACTCTTGACTCATGGTTCCCCCTAAGTAAGCACTGTGCGTAAAGCTATCCATGTATGCTATCGTGTTAAATCCTCACAACGTTTTTAGTTTACAGTTTTGGAATAAGACTCCACACTTTGCCTTAATGCCATGCAATCAGCAAGCAGCAGAGCTGGGAATCCAACCCAGGTCTGTTTTGCTCTGTATCCCGTGCTACAAATTCAGAGCCATAGGTTTGTAGTCTGAGTTGTGCGGAAAGGAGTCAGGGGAAAGAGAAGGTGGGGCTGAAATCCAGTCCCCAAGAGATGACACTTGACACTGGGCTGTTACTCTGAGAAGCAAACCCTTTACAATCTGCCCAGAGACGTCTCTGTGCCCTACTCTATCCTGCGTCTCTAATGATTGTATATCTTAAAGAAGCTAACCATTTGAGTCCCTACAAAATGCTTCCTAAATGGTTGTCCACCTCCAAATGACCCCCCTGCTCTCCAACAGTGATCTAGTGAAAATAGATCACCAACCTTGCTCTGTGATAAAGGAAACTCATATGTATTTTCAATTGTTAGAAGACAAAGCCTGCTGGTTAAAGGGCACTGGCCTACTTTCTGATTGGCTTGGTAATCATGTCATCTCTCAGAAAGCATGAGAAGCAATGAAACTTGCTCCTATGCTAGACCTATGTAAGTCTGAGCAGGACGACTAGCCCAGAGCACCGCCTATCCTCTGCAGGTGTATGCCTTACGTTGGGAGGCCCAGCTAGATTCCAAAGTCAGTATTTCTAAAAGAGACGGTGCAAAAAGGCAGTGAGCATCTTAAAAAGCAAAATTTGCACTCTGAGCCACAATTGCACAGTGGAAAGGAAAGTAAGGCATACTGAGAGGCCAATCTGAACAAACAGATGGCTTGTTCTTTTTAAATTTTTTTATTAAATACTTTTATTGGGGGATCTTACATCTCTTAACACAATCCACATATTAATCCAGTGTCAAGCACATTCACACGTATGCTGCCATCATCATTTTCAAAGCATTTTCTTTCTACTTGAGGCCTTGTTGTCAGCTAATTTGCCCCCTCCCCAGCCCCTCCTGAACCCTTGATAAGTTATAGACCATTATTCTCATATCTTACATCGTTCTCTGTCGCCCTTCACCCACCTGACCTTACTGCCCTTCATCCCTCTGGGAGGGAGTTATATGTGACTGGAGTTTAAATCAAAGAAGTTGCAATGAAACTGTTCATTTTGCATTGATTCCCCATAGTATGGGGGACAGTTTCCTAAGAGAAAGCAGAGAAACGATCACCAGGAGGAGAAGACCAAGTGATGGGTAGAGAGCCCTCGGGCAGGCCCCCCGCATGAGTTGAAGTCTTCAATCTCTGAACGGAGACAGAAAGGGACGCAACAATAGATCAAGTCAATCAAGTATGAACAGAAAGAAATAGAAAGATTATAAAAAATGGATAATAGGGGTTGAGCCCCCGTGGCATAGTGGTTGAGTGCGGGACTGCGGCCCACTGGCTTGGCAGTTCAAATCCAGCAGCAGCTCTCCAGGAGCAATGGTGGGCCTCCCACTCCCACCAAAGGGCAGTGAGCCGCTCCCCCCCCCCCCAATGAAAGTAGGATATACAAGGGGCTCAAGTACAAAGAAAATATTTTAAAATATTTTAAATATGTTGATGGCAACATATGTACAAATATGCTTGACACAATGAATGTACAGATTGTTATAAGAGCTGTAAGATGATAAAATGATTTTTTTCCAAATGATTTTATTCAGGACTCTTACAGTTCTTTTTTTTTTTTTTTGTGGGCATCACTGCCTCTGGTGGTCGTGGGCGCTACCCAGTGCGGCTCCTAAGAGCTGCCGCTGGATTTGAACCGCCAAGCTCGCGGGATGCAGTCCTGCACTCAACCACTTACGCCACCAGGGCTCAGCCCTCTTACAGTTCTTATAACATTCCATACATCATTTGTATCAAGCATATTTGTACATATGTTGCCATCTTCATTGCCAAATATTTTCTACTTCAGCCCTTGGTATAAGCTCTTCTTTCCCCCTCTTTTTTAAAAAAAATAAATCCTTTTATTGGGGGCTCATACAACTCCCATCACGATCAATACATATGTCAATTGTATGCAGGCCACATGTGCACACTTGTTGCCATCATTACTCCGAAATATCCTCCCTCCAGTTAGGCCCCCAGTACCAGCTCCCCATATTCCCCCCTTCCCTACTCCCCTTCCCCCATGAACCCTTAATAATTTACAAATTGTTATTACTTTTTCACATCGTACACTGTCCGACGTGTCCCTTACTCACTTCCCTGTTGTCCGTATGTTAATATCTGTACAAGTTTGCCTGATGTCATTGATTTATGGATTGGTATAATTTCTCTAAGTTCCACCAATGAAAAAAACAAAAATATTTTAATGTATGATATACTAGATCACCAAAAAAACATAAAACATATTCTCCAAAATAAGAATTATAGTTTTTTACCTGCTAAAAAAATTCAGTGCTATTCTATCTGACAAGGCAATCAAACCAAAAATTAAAAATGTAGATTTAAACAATTAACAACAAATTATCCTCCTTCAAAACAACTATTATCTTACACAACTGCTGAATCAAAGAGGGAAATGCAAGTCAATAGCTACAGATTACATGAAAAATAATAAAAGGGGGGATGATGTCATTAATAAAACTTGTAAGACATTGCTAAATTAAGCTCAGAAGTAAAATTATTTTTGTCATAAAAAAACAAAAAAGTAAATATATTAAGATTTCAAATTGTTATATCTAAGAGTTGGTAATGTACACTAAAGGAAATCAGAGGAAGGAAATAAAAGTTAAATATACATATTTGGTATATTTGGTTCCACGTTGGATATTAAGAGTAAGGATGACTTAGGAAAAAACTTCACTACTCTTGGAAAAACAACGAAACCAAAGTCAGTAAATCAGCTTTACTTTTGTGTGTGTGTGTGGGGGGGTGGCATCACTGCCCTTTGGTGGTCATGGGAGCTACCCAGTGCTGCTCCTGAGAGCAGTCGCTGGATTTGAACCGCCAAGCCCGCAGGCTCGCACTCAACCACTTATGTCACCGGGGCTCAGCACCAGCTTTACTTTCATAGACAAAGGACAGCAAAATTTTATGGTCTCAACTTTTCAAATAGTTCACTTGGGTTTACTGTTCCAATAAAAGAAGCTAGAGATTTAAAAAATACTTTTATTGGGGGCTCTTACATCTCTCAACACAATCCATACATTCATCCAATGTGTCGAGCACATTTGCACATACGCTGCCATCATCACTTTCAAAGCATTTTCTTTCTTGAGCCCTTGATATCAGCTCATTTCCCCCTCCCCTCCTTTTTTTTTTTAAAGACTGAATTTTTCCTAGTATAATTTTAGCAGGAGAACTTTAGAACATCAATGTTTTAGTAATGCTCATGAACACTACTTTATTTACTCAACTAGACTGCATTTAACCTTACATCCTGTCTACAGGGTATATCCGGCTCTCAGGACCTCTGAGGAGCAGAGGCCCATTGGAGCCGGATAACTACTTACCACTGCCCCCCCCAAAATAACCACCACCAGGAAATCTGATGACATTACTCAGTGAGCAGACGTCAGCAGAGGGCCTTCAAAGAGCAAACAACTTCCCCATGCCCTGGATAAGGGGTGCACTACTGGAATTCTTAATTATGAAAATCAGAATCCCACTGCCCTGTCGCTTCAGGTCACAATCTCTTAATAATTTATTTTTTCACAGTAATATTTAGAAGGAACAGTCATTTTTTCAAATCAATGTTAATAACATACCTGAGATTTAACTTTATCTCTCCTTCAAAGCAAGTTATTTTTAAGTCATAAACAGCAGTTTCAGGGAGCTTCAAAAATTCTTGAGAAAATGAAATTAAAAGATAATGGAATTCTCCCACAAACTTTTTGAGGGCTTCCTGTATGTTCAAGAGTTGATACTGGTAATCATATTAAGTGCCAAAGACTATTGGATTTTTAAGTACTGGTATACTTACGGGAATTTTTTTCAGAACTATTAAATTGGGATGCCGAGCAAAATAGGTGATACTTATTGGCATTTAAATTTTTTTTTATTTTATTGGTGGGGGGGTCTTACAGCTCTTATCACAATCCATACATATATTCATTGTGTCAAACACATCTGTATATATGTTGTCATCATCTTTTTCAACATTTTCTTTCTAATTGAGCCCTTGGTATCAACTCTTCGTTAAAAGAAATAATAACAAACATTTTTTTGTTCCTGGTAAACACAGCCAACAAAAACTTGAAATTAGAAGCTTTGATAAACCACATTCCAGATTTCTTTTGTTTGCTTAACTGAACTAGCAAGATTTAGATGTGAAACTAGAAGGCGGTTATTATGTTACAAATTTTGACTGAGAGGTGGGAGTAGTAACATACGTAATTCCAACTTTTCTAAAATGTCTACTCCCATTACAATTCATATTCCTTGCCCTGTTTTACTCTCCTTAGTTCTTAATCACTACATAGAATCCTAAATATTTTATTAGTTATAGTTTTATCTGTCTCTCCCAATAGAATGTAAATGCAATGACAGCAAAAATTTTTGTTTTACTTATTACTACTATACTGGCTCGATGGCAGTGGGTTTGGATTTTGCTTTGTTGTTTGGTTTTAAATCCCCAATACACACAACAATGCCTGGTATTTAAATAATATTTAATATTTAATGAATGATCAATTCAAAAATATTAGCTGTTGAATAGAGCTATTTACCTAGAAATCACACTCGTGCATATGCACAAGAGGGTTTCAAAACGTTTGTAGGGACTGAGCCCTGGTGGCGTAGTGGTTGTGTGCGGGACTGCGGACCACAGGACTGAAGGTTCAAATCCAGCAGCAGCTCTCCAGGAGCAAGGCTAGGGGCTGGACTTCCTACTTCTACCACAGCAGTGATGCCACAAAACAAACAAACAAACACACACACACACACAAAAGTTTGTAGGAAAATTCCATCTTTTAATTCTATTCTTCCACGGGCTTTCTGAAACCCCTTTGAGCACATGCACACATACATGTGATACAGCATTCTCTCATTATGAGAGACGTTCCATATATATATACACTATTTCATTATGAAGCAAACAAAGAAACAAATAACCTTAAAAAGGCCTAACCTCTTAAAACAACTATGTGATACCACTGAACATCCTCAAAGATAGTCCAACTCAAAGAATTAGAAAGTATCAAGTGTTGGAGGAGCTGTGGTGGGATACGAACTCCATCCACTGCTGGTAGACCTGTAGGTATGTATGGCTATTATGGAAATCAATTTGGCAATATCTAAAAGAGATGGAAATCGAGCTACTGTACAACCCAGCAATTCCCCTACTGGGCATACACTCAGAAGAGGCAAGAAACAAACCACGACCAGACACCTGTGCTTCAGTGTTCATCATGGCACTGTTCACAATCACAAAGAGTTGGAAACAACCAAAATATCCATCAATGGACCAATAGATTAAAAAACTGTCGTACATACATACAATGGAGTAGTACTCATCCTTCAAAAGCAGTGGTGAATGCATGAAACATATTGCCGCATGGGAAGAACTGGAGGAAATTATGCGAAGTGAAGTAAGCCAAGTACAAAAGGACAAGTACAACATGATTTCACTGAGGAAAGCTTAAAAATGCAAAAGGGGCATAGGGGAAAAGATATACATACATTCCTGGGGTGAGGTCTAGGTAGTATGGCAGAGACTCCAATCCAAGGATACATATGACAGCCAACTAAAAAGAAGGGGAAAAGAAACAAAGGGAAAAAAAGGCAGGTAGCAGGGAAACAGAGCACTAACTCACCCAAGGGGAGGGTATTGTTTATATCACCACAGGAGAGGGAGAGAGGCACCAGACTTCAACCCAGTGCACCAGGATGTGAATGCAACATAATGGCATGAAGCAGGGAACCAATAGAGAGGTCTGTGGGGCTGGCTTCAATCCCAACTATATGGATATCCCCACCTCCCTTCCCAGAAAAATTCACTTCAGAGGACAACACTGAAGCTAGACCTCAGGGAGAGGAGCGCCTCTGATCAGAGTGGACAGGAGCACATGAAGAGGGAAGGAAAGAGAGTAGAACGCATCCTGGCCCACCAAGCCTGGAGGACAATATTCCTCCTCAGAGCAGCCAATACAGAGAGGCCATAAGGCTGGCTCCACCATGAGACAAGATGTCCCTCACTGACCCATATCACTAAAAGGGTCAACACTGGAGGCACAGCTTGGAATTACACCCCATCTGAAACCGCCACACCAAAGTGAAACGCTAGGGATGTACAACAGAGCAGCAAGGAGAGCAAAGCAATGAAGTCCCTAGGGAATACCAAAAATAGACTTTGGGGCCAGGGCAAGGCACCCCATCAGACTCCACTCAACTGGAAAACACTCCTGAAGGTCAGCAAACAGACCTGTAACTATTTATAAGCTTTTCTCTTTTTTGTCATTGGTTATTTATTTGTTGCTGCTGGGTTCTTTTGTTTGTTTCCTTTTGTTGTTTTGTCGTGCTCTGCTTTGTTTTTGTGATTATTGTCTCTACGTGTCGATCTAAATAAGATAGCGCGATAGAACAACAGGACCAATGGTTCTGGGGGACATGGGAAAGGAGGCGGCAGGGGAAAGGAAGTGGGTGTTAACAAACCCAGGGACAAGGGAACAACAAGTGATCTAAAATTGATGGTAAGGATGACGTAGTTTGCCTGGTAGGGCTTGATCAAAGGGAATGTAATCGTGAGGAATTACTGAAACCCAAATGAAGGCTGAACATGATAGTGGGACAAAAGGAAAGTAAAAGGAAATAGAGGAAAGAACTAGGAGGCAAAGGACATTTATAGAGGTCTAAATACAGGCATGTGCATATGTAACTATATTTATATGATGATAGGGAGATAGATCTATATACATATATTTATTTGTTAAGTATCGAGGTAGCAGATGGTTATTGGACCTCTACACCCTCTCAATGCAAGAACACTTGTTCTATTACACTGGCATTCCGTGATGCTCACCTGCCCGACAGGATTGTTGAAGACAAAAAAGGTGCATAGCAAATGTGGTGAAGAAAACGGATGGTGCCTGCCTATCAAATGATGTAGCATCTGGGGTCTTAAAATCTTGAATATAAACAAATCACCATCTAGCTAAGGAGCAACAAAGTCCATATGAAAGAAGTATACCAGCCTGTGTGATAATGAAGTATTGACAGGATCAGGTATTAGACATCAGAAGACCCAAAACAATCATATTGATGTGAATGAGGGGATGTGCAGAGTGGAGATCCAAAGCCCATCTGTAGACAATTGGACATCCCCTTACGGACCGGTTACAAGAAAGAGACAAGTCAGTCAGGGTATAGAATAGCATCGATGAAACGTACAACTTACTGCTAGTTCTTTAATGCCTAGCCCCCTCACTGTCATGATCCCGATTCTACCTTACAAATTTGGCTAGACTGGAGCTTGTACACTAGTACAGATATGAGCTGGAAACAGAGGGAATGCAGGACAGAGAAACTCCTCAGGACCCATAATGAGTAGTGATACCAGGAGGGGAAGGGGAAGGGGAAGGTGGGGGAAGAATGGGACAACTGATCACAATGATCTACAGATAACTCCCTCCCAGGGGGACAGACAGAAGAAAAGTGGGCAAAGGGAGACATCGTTCAGTGTAAGACACGAAAAAATAATAACAATTTATAAATTAACAAGGTTTCATGAGGGAGGGAGGGTCGGAGAGGGTGGGTAAAATGAGGAGCTGATACCAAGGGTTCAAGTAGAAAGAAAGTGTTTTTAGAAATGATGACGACAACTTACAAACAAATGTGCCTGACACATGGAAGCGTGTATGGATTGTGCTAAGAACTGTGTGAGTTCCCAATAAAATGATTTTTTAAAAGGTCTAACCTCTAGGAATTCTAAAAGAATCATGTTGTTCACCTACTTTCATTAGAAATTTATGCTGGGGTCTATCTGCGTTAACGATAGACCGGTCTAATAACTGTAGTAACGACATCAGATTTTAGCCTGGGTCAGAATGTCCCCTTCCCCAGGGTTTTCCCTGGACACCAGCAACCATCTTGTTTCTCTGGGCAAAGAGCAATGACTTGACTAAAGTCATGTGACCCCAACATCAGCTCTTAGGGAGAGAAGAGTCTACGTTAATCAAAATACATTCAGATCACCTACTCTATTATATGCCAGGTATTGTCCTAGTTCGGTGGTTCGCAGGCTGTGTGTTGTGACTCCTTTGGGAGTTGAATGACCCTTTCACAGGGGTCACCCGACTCATAACAGTAGCAAAATTACAACAACAAAAATAATTTCATGGTTGGGAGTCACCACAACCTGAGCAGCTCTATTAAAGGGTCATGGCATTAAGAAGGTTGAGGACCACTGTCCTAGGCAACAGTGGGGGGGGGGGGGGTGTAGGGGAAAAGATACTCAGCCCTCTCTCTGTCAGAAGAATAAATGTAAATGCCAACATTTTAATAAGCGGTGCCTACGGTGGGTCAGATAATTTGCTTCTAGTCATATCTAACTTCAATTTAGGCCTGAGAGTGATGAAGAAGACCTCTTTGGCAGGGCCCTTGCTCTTAATTCCACGTTGTGATGAAGAAACTAAAGTTTAGAGAACTTGCGGCTAAACTGTAAGCAGAAAAAGTAGGAGCAGCACCCAGGTCGATCTGAATTTAATTCCAGAATTTCATAAAAAGTCTTCCGCAGGGTCTAAACTCATCTAACCTTAACCTGCATCTTGATGCACAAGACACCAAGCACTGGAAAGCAGCATCTATGCACCTGACAGGTCTATGCTAAGGGCCCACCATGTATCAAGAGGTTTCCAAGACACAAAGAAGCCAACTACCTCTGCTTAAAAAAGAGTCAATGGTGAGAAAGAAGGTTTCTATGCGTTGCTTCTTTGGGTTTTAAATTAATTTTACTTACTTTATTGTCATTAACAATATACATGAAACAAACACCAGTGCAACAGTGTCTCCATGTAGAATTCAGGGTGGTTGATAACATTCTTCCAGGTGCGCAACCATTCTCATTTTTCCTGAGTTATTTCTCTTCTATTAGCATAAACTAGGGTTCTTATCTAATCTTTTGAATTGCTTGCTGTTAGTGATTCAATCCCATAGAGTTCTTAGAAGAGGGTAAGGCCTAAGTCAGTCATTTTAAGTAAGCTAAACTATTGGTTGTTTGTAAGAAGATTTCGGGGGATGTTTAGGGTCTAAGGTTTAAAGATTATCTCAGGTTAATATTTTTCAGGGTAAGTTACTATTTTGTAGCTGAGAGCCAGAAGTCCTCTCAGTCAGCACTCCTGAAGGTAAGATCTGAATGAAAAGAAGGAACCAGTCATGGGAGGAGTGGAGGAAGAAGCACCCAGGCAGAGAGAACAGCAGGTACACAGAACTTAATGTGGAACAAGGTGGAGCACGCAGGGAATTAGGGCATGGGAGGCAGCAGATGAGATCAAGAAAAGGCAGGGACCACAGAATCAGAGTCAGAATCAAAGCAAGACATGAAGTTAAGATTTTACTCTCAAAAAACAAAACAAAACAAAACCCACTGGAAGGTTTTATACAGGAGATGTCATGATCTGATTTTTACTTTTTTTTTTCTTTCTGATTTTTACTTTTTAAATAGATCGCTCAAGCCATCTGTGGAGGCTGGTTATAGAGTAGGGGCAAGAAAACCAGTTAGGAAGTTTTTGTATTAGTCCAAACCAGAGCTGATGGCACATTGGCCTAGCAGTTGCCATGGTGATAAGTAGATGGGCTTAGTACGCTTTAAAAGCAAGGGTCATCAGAGCTTCTTCTGGTGCACGGGACACAATTGTATCCATGATTCCTAGATCAGAGCTCCAATATGTGACTTGCAGCTTTAGATCAATGTTTTGCAAAAATCGGGGCTTCTGGAAGGCATTCTAGTAGAAGCTGGTGTGTACCTGTTTGATCTTTTCCAGATCTTCCCACAAGATGGCACCAATATATACCCTGAGGCTAAGCTCCTGGCTGCTGTCCCTAGACTCCCCAGGATTAAAGGAGCTATTGAAAGTGCTCAGCACTGTCTAACAGTGAGTAAATGTGAAATGCATTAGCAATTCTAAGTATCCTCAGTAAAGATTTTAAAGGTTATGGTTTTAAACTATAATTTTACACATGTTCTTTACATCTCTATTTTCTTTTCTGGAGCACAAGGTAACATCTAATGAGTACCATTAATTTCATACCTTCAAAGATTAAGTGAAGTAAGATTCAGTTCTTCAATAACATAATACTACAATTGGTACCAGGTCTGAATAAAGGTTTTCTTAAAACCTTGAAATAAGATTGTCCTCTGAAAGTAAAAAATCAACCTATTAAAAATGAGGGTAGCCAAATGTAGGATAATCCAGTCTATAATATCCTATTTAGTTAGTCCATCACTAAGATATTCAAAATCCTTAGACTCAATTATGGAAATCTGAGGTATATCCAGGGAGGCCAGACTAGCAGACCCCACCACCACTACCACATCCCCCTTTTCCCCTTGGGAAGGAGGAAACCTGTCAGAATTCATGGGGGATCTACAGAGAACCCAGAGGTTGCAATCTCAGTTCTATTTATTTTTATTCTAGCTAAGTGAATACTCCCAACTATAAGGTAATATATCAGCATCCTGTCTCTTTCTGGGATAAATCTATTTTAGGCATAGCTACACTTAACCAATCATGCTTAGGTAACCAATCATGCTCATGGCACACAGAAACAGCAATGAGTCTTGTTCAGAAAATTCTGCAGTTGCCTATCTTATCAGTCTTAGCAGTTTGAATTCAAAAGGTAGCATAGGATTTAATGGATTAACTAAGGAACCCTAATGCTAACCATAAGAAATTACATGGAAAAGTAATCACCTACAAAATAGAATGAATTACCTAGAATCATATAAACTGTTCTCATAACCAATACCATAACCAATACACCTGAAGTCTATCCCTGGTCCCTCCCTTAACTTTGGGCATATTTTTTCACTTTGCTAATAAGTCTTACCTGGCAAACAGTGACTACAAAGATTAAATGAAGAACCACATACACAGATCTCTGTGGTACACAGTTAAGTTTTCCTAACCCTTGTCTATTATTAGTAGAAAGGAAAACTCAATAGTTTACAAAGCACCTGTTTTGGTTCCAGATCACTGAAGAAATATCAGGTGTAGAACCACACACGGCAGCTTCATCACTTTTGGTAAAAAGTGTATTTATAAGACTGAATGCTGGGCTGAGCCCCGGTGGCGTAGTGGTTGTGCGCGGGACTGCGGCCCACTGGGATGGAGGTTCGATTCCAGCTCCACGGAGCAAAGGCTAGGCCTCCTACTCCCACCACCTGAGGGGAGTGATGACCCCCCTCCCAAAAAAAAGACTGAATGCTAGTTGAAAGTCTTTCCCTAAAAGCCAATTGCTTGTGCCAACCTCTTTCCTGCATTAAACTCCCAGAATCTCTGAATACTGTTAGTATCCCACGCCTCTAATGTTAAAACTATTCTTAGTACTATCCAAGTATTCTCAGCAATTGGTTTGTATAATTTTTAAAAATCATTTTATTGAGAGCTCTTAAAATGCTTATTAGAATCCATACATCAATTGTATCAGGCATGTTGCACATGCTGCCGTCAATCTTTTCTAGGCAGTTACTTTCAATTGAGTCCTTGCTATTTCACCTGCCTCATCATTCTTTGATAGATTATAAATTATTATTATTTCCATGTCTCACACCAACCACTTTCTCCCTTCCATGATTTCTGTTGTTCTTTCCTCTGGAGGGGGGGTTGTGGTTCTGTGTAAATCATTGTGATTCATCCCCCACCCTTCTTCTTCTCCTCCCCACCCTCCCTTCACCCTTCCCATCTGGTATCTCTCTTTCCATTCCTGCTCCTGAGTTGCATATGTCGAGAGTTCTTATCTCTTATCTATGACTGTGTACATGCTCCGGTCTAGTCCGAAGTGAGAGGCATGCTGGGGTCGTGTGTGTGTGTGTGTGTGTGTGTGTGTGTGTGTGTGTGTGTGTAGGCCTCAAGGAACTAGAGGAATATTGTGTTTCATTAGTGCTTTACTGGTTGACTCATCCTTTCCCTGTGACTCCTCTGTGGGGGATGTTCCATTGTCTACAGATGGACTTTGAGTTTCTGCTCCCATCCTAACCATATGGTTTTGTTTGTTTGATTGTTAAGGATCTTTTGATGCCTGTTACGTGCTCCCAATGACAGCTTATGCTCCCCCAGACTGGTGTGCTTCTTCCATGTGGACTTGTTTCTCTGCTGGATGGCCGCTTGTTTCACTGAAATCCTTTAAGGCCCCAGATCTTTTAATAGCTGGTCACCATCTGCCTTCTTCACCACATTTGCTTATGCACCCATTTGTCTTCAGCAACTTGGTCTGGAGAGTGAGCTTCTCAGATTGCCAATTTGTTAGTACAACATGTTCTTGTATTGAGGGAGGGTATGAGCAGAGGTCCAAAGTCTGTCCATTGCCTCATTGTACTGCCATATAAATATATGTACATAGGTCAATACCTCTATTTTTATGGATTAATGTATTTACATACAGAAACCTCTACGCTTACACCTCTATCCATAGCTTTGTTTCCTAGGGTTTATATAATTTTTTAAAGCTTTCTTTGGTAATATGTTACACTAAATTTCAAATAATGAGCTCAGAAAAATAGTTTTTTTTAATCCTAAAGAAAATTGAGCTTTAGGCTTCAGAGGCAATATCACAGCGGGAAAGGGAATGCTATAGTTAAGGAACTAACAACAGAACTGTGAGAACTCCTAAGGTGAGTGAAGACATTCCAATTGAGGAGTGGGTGGAAAGGCAGTGTGGCTGTAGTCTTGGTCACATGCCTTGGACAATCACTGCCTGCTCTTTCATTGTAAATAGCAGCAACAGAGAAGGTAAGAGATACTAAGGGAAGCTACCTGTTTCCAGGGTTTAAAGGTGCTACCTTGACCAGGAGTTGTCTTGTATTTATATA
>PVJH01037785.1:0-17653 GCA_004026705.1 Nesogale talazaci | reverse complement strand
ACCTGCATCGTCCGCGTCTGTCGGCGCCACTTGTCTGTCCGTCCGTCTGCCCGTGCAACAGCATGCTGCGCCTCGCCGTGTCGAACTCGGGTCACACTCACGATATTCCTCAGTGTGACGTGGGGCCCCGTGGACCACAGTCTCGTGTCCGCTTCTCTTGGCTAGGCACCGGGGAACATCCGATCGCGGATGTGACGAGCTTTATTGTCCCATTCGCATGACTGCGGAGGGCTGGAACCCAATCCACAGCCCCTCACCCCGCCCACCGCCGCCCCCCCCAACCCCGCCCTGAGTCTGCCTGGGCTTGCTTCCCGTTGGCTGCATCACAGCAACACACACGCCTCTACTGACCCAAGGGGGGGCTGCATGTGCTGATGGTGCCCGGCTATCAAAAGATGTGGTGACTGGAGTCTTAAAGGCCTGAAGGTCAACAAGCGGCCATCCAGCTCAGACACAACAAACCCTACATAGAAGAAGCACTCCAGCCTATGTGACCATGAGGTGTTGAAGGGCTCCAGTGTCAGTCATCAAAGAGCTAAAATTATACCATTATAAATGAAGGGGAATACAGATTGGGGACCCAAAGCCCATCAATACATGAAGCGACATCCTCTTACAGAGGGGTTGCAGGGAGGAGATGAGCCAGTTAGGATGCAGTGTAGTAACGATGAAATATGCAACTTTCCTCTAGTTCTCAAATGTTTCCTCCCACCCACTATCATAATCCCAATTCTACCTGAAAAATCCAGCTAGACCAGGAGATGTACACTGGAGTCAGAAACATGAGGAATTTAGTTTAGATGTTCCCTCAGGACTGGTGGTGGGAGTGGTAATACCAGGAGGGTGGAAGGATGGTGGACTAGAAAGGGGGAACCAATTTCAGGGATCTACATATAACCTCCTCTCTGGGGCACGGACAACAGGGAAGTGAGTGAAGAGATGCATTGGACAGTGTATGATATGAAAAAATATTAACAATTGGTAAATTTTTAAGGGTTCATGGAGGACAGGGGAGAGGGAAGGGAAATATGGAGAGCTGGTACTGGGGGCCTAAGTGGAGGGAGGATGTTTTGAGAGTGATGATAGCAACAAGTGTGCACATGTGGTCTGCATGCAATTGATGCATGTATTGATCATGAGGGGAGTTCTAAGAGCTCCCAATAAAATCATTGGGGGGGGGAAAGAAATTGAGAGGAGCCTGGTAATCCTTAACCTTCTGCTACCTTCCACTGGCGAGATTCTTTTTTTTTTTCTATTCTGCCCTTTCAGGTCCCTATGGTGGGCACGGGCTTGAGGGCAGTGAGTGAGAAGACACAGGAATCCATTCCTGTCTAGGTGACGTGTGGAGATCATGTAAGAAAGGGGACGCTTAGAGAAGAGTTCAACCAGTTCTGATATTGTCCTTATCAATGGTCCCCAGAGTTGATCCCCCACAGCATGTTGGCTGTGTGTGCCAGGAATCTTAAGTCTGTTGTCATGATGAGGGTTTGGTGGGTGCCTCCAAGGCAGAGCCCATGCTGGCTTGCCCAGTGAGGTGAATGCAGTTGCCTGAGTAGCAGTTCTGTCTGCCATGTTGGGGCCACCTGTCGACTTCACTCCAGAACATTCCATGCCATCAGCTTCAGAAAAGGATGCCATCCTTGAAGGATTCCCCGGGCTGTTGGGATTCTTGGCTGAAGTGCTGGTATTTAGTTACCCCGTTGAGCCTCATGACTGGTATTATAGACACTTTTAGGACGTGTTTAAAAATAGCGTGGCACATGTGTGAAGCTCATAAGGACCTTGTCATCTCAGGCTGGGTCCTCTAAGTATTCGCTTCCTTTAAAGACCAGGCTCCCTGTCACCAGTCTATCAAAAGACAAGGCACCAGTTCCAAAATTGGGCAAAGGCAGGTCTTCCTCTCGGGGCGAGACACGTGACCAACAGTCCGTGAAAAAGTACTCCACATTCTTAGTCACAGGAAAATGCAAAGCCAAGCCACAGTGAGATGCCATTTCAGGCCCATGAGCGTGGATAGCCTCCGAGGTCCGAGAAGGACGTGCTGGGAGGGACGCAGAGAACAGCTCTCCTACACTGCTGGAGGTACTCCAGAGGGAGTTGCTCCAGCAGGGAAACGGGCAAGTGAGAGGGCACAGAGCTACCATATGGCCCAGTGATCCCACTCCTCAGAAGATGTTGCCTTTGTGAGTGCTAAGGTCACTCCGACTCATAGGGACTCTACAGGACCCAGTACAAGTGTCCCGGGGGCTTCCAAAATCAATACCTTTATGGGGGCCTCGGAACCCCACCTCTTTCTCCCACAGAGGGCTGGCGAGTTCGAACCGCTGACCTTTTGGCGAGCGGCCAAGCCAAGCATTGTCCCACCAGGACTGGCTTCCTGGGAATGTACGTAAGAGAAATGAAAGCCAAGTGCACACAGAGACCCGTCTGTGAGTGTTCACATCAGCAGTATTCACAGCAGCCATAAAGCACAAGCATCTTAAGTGCCCATCAACTAACTAAGGGGTCCATCCTCTGTGGTCTCTCTGAACAGTGGCGGAGGATTGGGCCGTAGGAAGGAAGCAAGCACTGAGACATGGCACAGCCTAGAGGAAGTTTGAAAACTTGGAGAAAAGCTAGCCATGAAAGACCACGTATGATATGATCCAATTTACATGGAATGCACAGAGTAGGAGAATCTGCACCCCACAAATCAATTCCCCACCATCAAGTCGATGCAAACACAATGTGCTCACGTAGGATCAGGTACAAGTGTGAGTTTCTGAGACTGTACCCCTTTACAGGAATAGACAGTCCTGTCCTCCTTCCTTACAGCTGCAGGTGGTTTCAAATGGCTGGCCCTGCAGTTGGCAGGCCAATGCTTCACCACCACACCCACAGGCTCCTCAGGAAAAGCTTTTTGGACAGAAATTGAGGGGATGGTTGCTTAGAGCTCAGATGGGGAGAAGGGAGAAGGGGGCTTAGTTTTGTTTCCGCCTGGTTTCGAACTGGGGACGGGGGCTTAGTTTTGAAGTGAGGAAATTCTTGTAGAAATCACTGCGATCGTGAATATACAGAAAACCACTGAAGTATGCACTTTCAAGGGGTGAATTCTGGGATATGTCGATTGTATCTCCATAAGCCAGTGTTTTGTTTGGTGGTTGTTCTTTTAAAAAAAAAAGGCAGGGTCACTGCAAAATAGGGTTGAACAGTATCTTCACCATCGGTGTTATGAGTAATGGGGCCCCGATGGCACAGGGGGTTAAGCGCTTGGGCTGCTCACCACAAAGGCGGTGGGTGGCTCAGCTCCACCAGTGTTCCAGGGGAGGAAGATGAGACTGTCTGCTCCTGGGAAGAGTGGCCACCCCAGGACCCTGAGGATCAGCGCTGCTCTGTCCTGTAGCGTCTCTGTGAGTCCAAATTAACCCAATGGGCTTATTATGGGAAAAGGAAGGTGTGCTTGTATTGTCCCAGCAGGACTCCTGGCCCCCTGAGGCCACAAAGGGCCCTCATCCCTGTGGCCTCTGGGTCCCTCATGCAAACCTACACACTCACAGCCCTGCAATCAATCAGGAAAGCAATGTTCCAGTGAATAATTGTTTTCTATTTTTCCCGAACACGGCGTGGGAGAAGAGAAACAGATATCGGGGAGAAACATTCCCATCAGGCTTTTGGAAAACCCTCTCACCTGAAGGATTGAGTCATACTCTAGGATAATCAGGATGGCTCGTTCATTACCAAACTGAAAATCACATCGGTCCAGCAAATGACTTCATGAGCTTTTCTCTCTCCTGAGAAGCAAGTGAATGAGCCCATTGCATCTCCATTCCCCGGCCCCTCTGTGTCCTGGGCTGTGCTAAACACCTGCAGAGTCCAGAGAAGCTTCGAACATGGCCAACCTAGTTAGAGAAGCAAAGCTCACGTGTGTGTGTGTGTGTGTGTGTGTGTGTGTGTGTGTGTAGGGGTGGTGGTGGTGATGACATCTTTCTCCCGTTTGTTCATATCCTTTCCCCCCACCCCTCTCCACTCTGGTATGGCATGTGAAGTGATTTAGAATGGATTCCATTTTCAGCTCGCCCACCCCCCTGAGATAAACACATCCTGAGGGATCTAAAAACAGGCCTTGGAGCAAACTCTGGAAATGGGATCTGATGAACCTTCCCTTAAGGTTCACGGGAAAAATTCCATATTATCTGCAGCACCGTTTACTTAAGAGGGTATGTTTTACTTACCATTGGAAAAGGAAGCGATCTACCATAAACAGGATAAAAATGTCCTCTCCTTTCTCCTTACTGTTCACACGCATGCATGGGACGTTAGTGTTGGCGCTGGGCCAGTTCTTTCCGAAAAGGCCTGTGGGGACAGAAGGCCTCTCATGGCCTTGTGCCCCCCTTTCCTGTGAAGAAGGGGAATCTCTAGGAAGTACTTCAGGGGTCCTCTACAGGGTAAGTCTGAACCCACCAAATAGTTCGGCTCCCACCAAACAGAAAGCCAACGCGTTGCCCAAGTCACACAAATGGAACCAGGGAAAGACAACAGTTAATGGAACCTTTCCACTCAGCAAGGATGGTTCCCAGAGAAGGGATGCTTCCATTGGGGGTGGGGGGACACAGCCAACCCCAGGTCTAGGAACAAAAGGAACCCACCCACCCCATGCCAGCAGGGGCAGTTGACACTGATCCCACAGTAGAGAGAGGTTCTCTGACCCAGGGGGGCATGGCAGATAGGTGATGGTGTGTGGGTGTGTCTCCAGATCGTTCTGTCTAGTGGCCTGAGAAGGACACAATGGCCTGGATTCCCAACCCCTTCGGGGTGAATGTCTGTGTCGCCCTACCAAGGAAGCGACCGAGGCTGGTGGACAGGCTGGCTGATGGCAAAGGAAACCGAGAATGGGTGCCCAGCGAGGGCAAGGATGCATGTGGATTGTGTGTTTTCCTCCCCGGGGTAAGAGCGGCCTGTGGCTTTGAACTGCTCACCTGGAGCCTCGCCACCTGATATTTGAGGAACAGCCCGTGAAACGAGGAGGCCAAACCCCAAATTCTCAGGCTGACCTTTAGCAGCCACTCCCCCTCCCCTCCACGCCTCTACAGCATCCGCCCCTTTGCCCCCATTCTCTGCCTCCAGGCCTCATGGCTGCCCAAGGTCATCTGTTTCTATTTTGTCCTTTTTCCTGCCCATCCAGTCTACACCAGTGATTTCCCCAGTGACATATACTTGACCCTCCCACGGGATGCAAGAAGAAGAGATGGCTTTTCTAGATGGCTTTTGGGTATTATTTTTATCCCCTGTTTAATATAACCAGTGGCTGTCAAGTGTGTTCTGCTGTGTGGGAACAGGGTTTTAAATGGCTGGTTGTGGGGGGGACTCGATTGCTGGGACTTCCTTCCAAGGCCCCTCTTGATGGACTTGAGCCTCCAGCCTTTCCCTGGAGCACACATAGTGTTCACTTCCTCACAGCCTGCCTGGGATATCCACCACAAAATCACCAAACCCACTGCCCCCCAGTCCTTCTGGCTGAGAATGACCTAGAAGATGAGCACAAGTGTGCCTGGGAGGGGGGGTGGGGCTTCCCAGAAGATAAATCCTCACAGGAGTTGAAAACCTGTCTTTCTCCTGTGTCTATCAGTCAGTGCTTCCCATCTAGCAAGATCACATCTTTCGCGGGATGTGTGCTCACTTTCGTGTGTTGGCGCTGACTGGTGTAAGACCACGGCACTCTGGATCACAGGCCTTCGCTCCTCACCCCAGGCTCTTTCGAGCCCGCCGATCCTTGGGCGGGGGGCGGTGGGGGGGGGCCTTTACTCAGTCAGACACGCTCCGTGACACCTCACGCTCACATGCCATCACCCTTGTCACACCTTTGCTGGGCCCACTCACTGTCATCAACTTATTTCCTTATTTATCCAGGACCACTCATGAGGCGCATACCTTTTTGCCCTGTAACATCGGCATTTGTGGAGGACGTCCTGATTCGTCCCTGGCATGTTTTAAGCTTCTTGTCGACAGAGGCCATGTGTGCATTTCTCTCCAGCCTAGCCCCGCTCTGTGCAAATAGAAAGGCATCCCATGAATGTTTATAGAGTGAGTGATCACAGATCTGGAAGTTGCCTCTTCATGATATAGCTTATAGTTTTAAAATCCGCTCTTCAAGGGAAATCATGTCGATTCTTGTGAAGTGTTGAATGCTGGCCCTTCTAAAAGATACGTTGTAGCTCTCACTCCTGCACCTTGTCCATGTGACCTGGTTTGGAAATAGGATCTTGGAGGATTTTTGTTTTAATCATTTTACTGGGGGCTCGTACAACTCTTATCGCAAGGTCTTGGAAGATTTAATTAGATATCTACTCCATACTGAAGGACCATGGGTGCTAATAAAATTGGAGTAGCATCCTCTTAAAGGAGGAGACACCAACATACTTTGGGAAGGGAGCCATGGGACCACAGAGGTAAAATTGGAGCTCAGCTGCACCAACAAGTCAATGAAAGTGCAGGGTTACCAGGCATCAGTGAAACAGGAAGAACTTTCCCCACCAACCTTCGGAGAGAATGTAGCCTTGTCCACACTCTGAAGGGGACTTCTAGAACTAAAAGACAACACACTTCTGTGGTTTAAAACCATCCACTTCATGGTACTCCATTACCACAGCCTCAGGACACCAGCCCGGCGGTGGTTATTCAGATAGTCTGCAGACTGAAATACATGTCCTTTTTTTTTTTTTTTTGGAAATGTCCATGATCCCTACCAGCCTCTAAGTGGCAGGGCCATAATAATAATTAGTGTACAGGATAATATTCCCACAGGATGGCAGGATGGCCTTTCACCTATTAATATTTATTTCCCTCATCCTCTTCAAAAGCACGCTTGTTGTTCCTAGGTGACCCCCGTACCACAGAAAGGAGCATCCAGTCCCGCACCTTCCCCACAATGGCTCTCCCACGGGACCCCATTGTTGCAGCCACACCATTGAGGGCCTTCCTCTTTTTCGATTCCCTTCCACTTGATCAGGCTCGCTGTCCTTCTCCAGGAACCGAATACCATGCCCAAAGTCCATGAGACAATGTCTCACCGTCTTTCCCTCTAAGTAGCATGCTGGCTGCACTTTCTCCACGAAGGGTTTGTTTGCTCTTTTAACAATCCATGGTACTTTCAACTTCCTTTGCCAACACCACCGCTCAAGCGCATTGATTCTTCTTAAGTCTCCCTTATTTAACGTCCAACTTTCACGTGCATTTGAGGTGATTGGAAAATACCCTGGTGTGAGTCAGGCAAGCTTAACCCTCAAAGTGCCATCCTTGCTTTTCCACACGTTAGGGACACACGTTTGGGGCACCAGATGTACGCAGTGGGGTGCATCATTTGATGTCTAGACTGCTGCTTCCGTGAGCATTGATTGTGGATCCAAGCGAGACGAAATCCTTGAGAACAACGCCCTCTTCTCTGTTTATCATGACACTGCCTAGTGCTCCGACTGGGGAGATTGGAGTCTTCTTCACATTGACTTGTGAACCACACTGAAGACATGTACTGCAAGTCTCCCTCACCTTCAGCCACCAGGGTTGGTCCTCTGCACGCCGCACATTGTAAATGAGCCTTCCTCCGATCCAGCTTCTCAGATGACTTGCTCAGCACCCAGACTGAATAAGTACGGAGAGAGGATAGATACCATAAAATAACCCCTCCCCCCCTCCCACAAATCAGGACAGGTGGGCATCAGTTCCCCAGTCGGCCCCTGGCCTGGTTTTAGCTGACGATCTTGAATCTGTCTTCGGTCTCTTCCCACAGACGTAGTTGGTTTCATTTCCATGGACTCCAGCTGGAGATGTCCATGTGGATAGTTGCTGCTGACGTTGTTGAAAAAAAGATATTTAAGGAGAAGGGGTGGATGGATGGATTGTGATGAGAGCTGGAACGCCCCCCACCCCCCCAATAAAATGACTTGATAAATAAATAAATAGATTTTTAGATGTGGCATGAAAATTCTATCATGTGACCTCCAGGTGCATGTCTATCCCCACAGCCATGATTTCTAACCACTAACCCTGCCTCCTTATTTCCAGCGTTGCATTCCAATCACCAGCAACTATCGATGCATCGTGATTGCATGTATGATCCATTTCAGAAGTAAGACGTTGGTAGATGTCTTCACTTTCTGCATCGCTGTTTTTGGTGGTTGGTGAATACAACTGAATAACAGTTGCACTGATGGGGTTTCTTTATACGCTGACAGGCTTTATCCTGTCCCACACAGAATTATACTTCAACACTGATCTTGAAATGTCTGTTTTGATGATGAACGCAACCCCCTTCCCCTTGATTGTGTCATTCCCCACATAGTAAACCATATGGTTTTTTGTTTGTTTGTTGTTTCAAAATGTCTGATACCAGTCCATGGAGACAGGCATCCTTAGCCTACCCATTAACTTATCCCCATGGCCCACAGGCCCTCCCGGCAGTCAGCCAGTCAGGGTATCAGCGTCTGGGCCCTGGGTGAGGGCAGAGCAGAATAGAGCGTGCCAAAGAGCTGCCACTTGGATTTCAATTCCAAGAGCCTGGCCAAGGAGCCAGTAGTTGGCTTTACGTTTCAAGCACCAGGTGGAGGGATTTTTTCTTTAAAAAAAATTAATTTCTAGCAGAATGAACGAGCAGCAGCTGCGAAGATTCCTGCCCTTGCACTTCCTTCCTGCTCCTCAAAGGAGAAAACGAGTTCCAGGGCCAGACCTCTCCAGCAAGGGCACACAAAAGGAGTCCACCCCACAGGCCCTGGGCCCTCCCCTCCCCAACCCTCAGCCTCCCAGGTCACTTGGGAACATTAGATGACAGTGGCCAAGTGCCACCTTCCCTCCCTCCCCAGAGCCCCGAGGAGCCAAGAGCCCGAGCCGAAGGGCAGGCAGGGCTCAGCCTGGCAAAATAAAGGGCACAGAAGACGCCGTGCTCTTCATGAACTGGCTCCTTCTTTTCGAAACAACCCTAAGGCTTTTAACTACCACCAACAGCTTAAGCTTCCTCCTTTTTGGAGGGGGCAATGAAGCTTCTGCTGTTGCCCAGAAGTGATGGGTCAGACTCCATAGCCTCGCATCTGTGCCCACCCCCTTCCCTGAATGAGGCGTGGAGGAAGCTGGACCTTCAAAGGGCTTGCAATAACACGAGGCGATGGACTCAAAGGGACTCCATTTATGATGTATGGAGGATCAGCAGGGAGCAGAGAGGTAAGGCTGCGTGAGTCCTGACACCCAGACTCCATGGCCCTTGCAGCCATCCTCCACACAGCAGCTGACTCGAGGGAAGGCGCCCAGCCCAAGTGATGGACAGCCCAAAACAGAAATGAAACTCAGTCCTGAGACGGCAGAGACCATTCTGATTACTAACATGTTGGAGTCGGTGACAAGAGCTGCTTATTCACCAGGATAAGGGAAAGGAAGAAAGCAGGAGTATACCAAGAGCGTGCTCCATGCCAGGTGCGCTTCAGTGTCCTTCTCTGATGCTGACCACTGCCCAAGTAGCGAGAATCCCTCCCAAGAGCACCCGGGACTGGACAGGCGAATAGCCGCTAAGGCAAAGGCTAGGAAGGGGCGGTGGTGGTTGCCAACGGCCAGAGCTCCCACCAGAAGATGCACCCTCCCGCCCTGGACCACCACTGCCACCTCTGGAACGAGGTGTGGCCAAGTTCCAGGCCATCTTTGTCCAGTTAAAAATCACACGGTATTTCCAGTGAACCATGTCCACGTGGCCATTTTGTAAAAGAGAAACCTCAGCCCCCACTATGAGAAGGGTGGCCGAGTAGCACGTCCGCCAGATTTCTGAGTGGCCATCTCTCACCCAGTTCCCTCCCCAGCAAACTGAGCTGGAAAATCTCTCATGCTGTACAAAAGCCTTTTTTTTTTCATTTGCATCTTTTGGCACTGTCTTATCTCTGATTCTGATAAAGGGAGCTTTGCTGAAAGCCTGTTGGCAGTGGTTCAGTAGAGGAATGTTCTTCAAAATTTAAACAGCTTTATGGAGGTATCATTGACATACAATAAACTGTCCATTTAAAGTGGACACTTTGATAAGTTTTGACATGTGTATACACTGCGAAACCACAGTCTGATCGAGAGAATGAGCATAGCCATCACCCCCCCCAAAAAAATTTCTCTGTGCCCCTTTGTAATTCCTCCCCTCTCTGCTCCCACAAACAATCACAAATCTACTAGCTGTCGCAATAAATCAGCTTGAATTTTCTAGGGTTTTATATACACAGAGTTATGCAGCATATACTATTTTTAATCAGCAAAATGGTTTTGAGATTCATCCATCTTGTTGCATGTAATGATATCTTATTTTATTGCTAGGTAACATTTTCATGTCTGAATATACCTCAGTTGATTTATCCATGTGCTTGTTGATGGACATTTGATCTGTTCACTGTGTGTCTTTATTTGGGTGTCCATTTCCAGCCATATGTCTTTTTCTCTTGGATAGTTGATGGGATGATGGATCGTACACTAGGTATCTATTTGTTCAGATAGCTCAACTGTTTTCATAAATGGCTTCACAGTTTTACACTTCGAGTGGCTATGAATGAGATTTCCATTTCCTCCATGTCCTCATCAAGACTTGGTATGGTCAGTCTCTCCAAAGTTAATCCTTGGTGGCATATCATTGTGGGTTTTGGTACATTTCTCTAATGCCTACCGATGCTGAGCATCTGCTCATGCACTTACTTGACTTTATTTTCTTTGGTTAAATGTTTATTCAAAGTTTGCTCATTCTGAATAGAGTGGCTTATTATTTGAGTTTAGAGAAGCCTTTATATAGAAATTCTTTGTGAGTACATGTTTTGCAAGGATTCGATCTACGTTAGGATTCCATTCTCTCGCCAGAATTTGGTGAAGGGGAGACTTTTTAATTCTTATGCAGTAAAATGTATCCACTTATTTTATAGCCTGTGCCTTCAGTGTCATAACAGTAACATCTTTGTCTTACTGTGGTAGTTACATAATCCAATGTCAATATGGGACTTGAGAAGATTAAGAGTAAAGGGGTGGATTCTAGTCTGTCTATAGGATCATAGCCAGTGAGGCCTCTGTGTGGGCATGGCCTTCTCCTGGGAATTCTTGGAACTCCCTCTTGGAGGCGGGAGATACCATATCTCACTACTTCACTCCATGGGAGACTTTGTAACTGACAAGATACATGGAACTGAGCTCCTGCCCTGAGTCGGAAAAGCCACATAGAGACCCCTGCCAGCGCTGAGATGCTTAAACACCACTAGATCCAGGTGATTGCCAACCCACAGGCCTCTGATCATCCTGCATTCGGCGTCATTGCATGTGTTTCGTGAGTCTGAAGAGGCCTTTATAAATTGGTATGGGACATATGGGCTAATATCGGACTCATAGATTTGATCTGGACTGGGTTGGGATGCTTTCTTAATTAACCTAATGCACAATGATCTTCTATACTTTCTTCTATAAGTTTTTGTTTCGTTTTGTTTTTTGGAGGGGGGGCATCACTGCCTCTGGTGGTCGTGGGTGCTACCCAGTGCTGCTCCTGAGAGCCACCACTGGATTTGAACCACCAAGCCCACAGACTGAAGTTCCGCACTCAACCACTTATGCCACCGGGGTTCAGCCCTCTATAAATTTTATACTTTCGGGTTTTACATTTAGCTCTATGAAATAACTTGGATTCCATTTGGTGTGCTGTTTCTATTTAGGGTGGACATACAATTGCCTCTTTTGGATATACAATTGTTCCAACACCATTTGTTGAAAAAAATGTCCCTTCTCCAATGTAGTACCTTTGCACGGGGGCTGCCTGTGTGCGCTTGACTTTATTTCTGGACTCTGCTTTCTGCACTACTGAACAATTGATCTTTTTGTTTATGTTACCATCAAGGAATTCAAGGAGTGATGAGGACCTTTAAAAAAGATCCCAAGGTTCATTCGATCCTGGAGGTTCTGGGATTCCCTCTTTCATCCCAGGACAAAACGTGAGGTTACAGGCTCTTTGAGAAGTCAGCATGGTCTGTCTTTGACTCCAATGGTCTTAGAACTCAAAGTAGAGAATTTCCGGGGCCTGTGTGGAAAAGAGAAATGACAGAAAGTGCTGCAGAAAAATCACCCCCCTTCCCTCTCTGACCAGCACCCCATCACAAACCAAGCCGATATCTAAGCAGATGACCCTCTCAGTGCCCCCCCACCTCCACCCCACCGGGCAAGGGTCCTCCTGCAGGACAAGGGCTCTGGTGCTCTCAGCACTGGGTCACCATTCTGGACACTTGAGAGCGGTTTCAGGAAGGCTCTGCAAACAAGGGCACTAAAAGGAACAATTAAGATAAAATCTGAGGATATTAAAGAATCCATTGTACTCCCAGCTCTTTCCCTCTCTCATCACTGCACCCAAGGCCTTAGTTCTAAACACCACGAGCCAATTACAGGCTGAAAAGAAAGTAGGAAAAGCGCTTCTCTCTCCTCCTGTTGTCGGGTGTCCTTGAGCTGGCTTCCAGGCATTACAAGCCTGTACAATAGAGAGAAGCAAAACTCTGCCCTGTTCCTGCACCCTCCACCCAAGGCCATCTCCTGGCCCTCGAACAACAGCAGCCTGCAGTCAGCCTCATGAGCGACAGCCCTACCAGGCTCCACTGGGTTGGCAAGAGCTGAGGTTGGGCGGTAGATCACCAGGTCCTTCTCATGAGATGCCTCTGGGTGAACTTGACCCTCTCCCTCGCTTCAGATAGCAGCCAGCGAGTCACCAGTTTGGAGCATCCAGGGACCCCTCTGACACCACAAACGTGTGTTTCATGATGTGGATGAGCCTGGGAGGGGGTGAGCACAGGCAACAGGGAAGCTATAGGAACTCGCCATCCTGTCGTCCTAGCGTGTGGGTAAATCAAGAAGTTGCTTTTGTTTCTAGGTGGTGTCCAGCTGGCTCCAACTCGGTGACCCTGTGGGCATCAGGACAAAGGCCACCTCGTCCAGCAGCACCCTCACAATCCTGTTGTTGTGGCCACTGCGGTCATGCCATCTGTTTGAGGGCCTTCCTCTTTTTGCTCCTCTTCCACTTTCCTAAGCATGATGGCGCCTACATTGAAAAATGGCAGCAAATTAAAAGGTGGTTTAGTTAAAAAAAAAAATTAAGTAACCATTGAAGAAAGTTAGAGGAGGAAATGTTACTGAGAGGGATAAGAAAACAAGGCAGTAGTTCTAAAGAGGCGTCATTCTCTTTGTTTACTCTCGTCCCAAATGAAAAATGACCATTCGTCTTAAACCTTCCAGATGCTTCTGTTTGATTGGGTGTTTGTTTATTTCTCCAAGCTGTAAAATAGTCTTTCGGTGGCTCTGTGCAGCAAGGGAGCCTGTTTCCATTTCTCCTCCACCCTCTTCTTGACATAGATAGCCTCCCATCTGGTCCTCGTCCTCCCCACCCTGATCATGTCATCTTTCCTGGGCTAGGCAGCGATAAGAAGAGACATTGAAAATCTTCTCAAGGGAGAGTCTGGAAAAGCTCCATGCCTATGGGTGATATAAAAGCTTGAGTGATTAAAGGCGGGAGTGTCAGTTGTAGTCCCTGATCATAGCGGTTCAGAGACAATAAAAGATGAAAGGCGTGTACCCTTCCGCTCAGGGCCCTGGCAGTCAGCGTCCTCCAGTGGGAAAGAGGCGTTCTTCTGACCAGGACCCCCACCAAGGGGAGACTTTTTTGAGCACATAAAGGAGAGACAAGGGGCTGTGTGGCCCCTTAACACCAACAGGGTCACATGTCTCTGGAATAACACCTCTGTCCAGGAGGCAACCTGTCCAGTAAGCAGGAGTGTCAGAATGCAAGCAGCGCCTGAGTGAAACCATGCTCACTATCAACGGAATCCCAGCAAGCCTAGCCTCTCCCGGACCTCAGCCCAGATGCGTTTTTAGACCTTTCCACAGCACACACCTGGGCCCTGTCCCTTGGCGAGTTTGAGGGGCTTGCCCAATGGAGTGGGAGTCTTCCTCTACAGGCCAACCCCGGCCTTCCTCGCAAAGGATCCACAGGACACTGTCGTAAGAAGGCCCTAGGTGACCAACCTGCTCCCCCCACCCACCCCTCCAGCTTTATTTTAGGTCCTCTTGTCCACTGGAGAGAGTCAGGACCTGTGACCTGCCGCTAGACTCTGACCGAGGTGTCAGAACCAGAGAGCGTGATTGTATTTGCTTGAGTGCTTAGCTATGGGTGGAACAGTCAGCAGTTCAAACCTACCTGGTGCTCCACGGGAGGAGAAAAAAAAACACCCAAGTGCTCTGTTCCCATAGAGATGAAAGTCTACAAATAAAGTTCCACATTGTCACGTGGGGCTGCCGTGAGTCAACGGCTGTTGGTCCTTAGCAACCAGCTTGCTAGTCACATGCTCTAGAGTCCCAGGCCCTGCCCTGGAAGAGGGAGCGGCCTTTAAACGAGGAGCTGAAGTGGAGAAGCCCACATCTCTAGTAGCAGTGGTGGGGAGGGGCCTCGAGGCGCGAGGAAGGGCAGTCTCCAGAAGGAAACAGAAGCCTTGGGGCTGGGACCCCAAGGAAATGAGTTGGGCTCCCAATTTGCAGACGCTCGGAAACAGGTCTGATGGTCCTTTGGCCCCAGTCATCCCCTCGGCTATGGCCCAATGAGGCCCTGCCCAGACACCTGGCCCAGCGAAACAGTGAGATGCCAAAGGCCTATGTTTTAAGCAGCTCCATGTGGGCCTTCTATTCTGCAGCAAGAGCTAGTACAGAGAGCAAGGTAAGTTGGATTCCCAGCGACTTTTCATTTGAAACATGAACGTTTTAGTCCTTCACACTATGAGAAGAAGCTTTTCCTGCCATTGAGAAAACAAACAAACAAGCAAACCACCGAACAGAGCAAACCCACTGCTAGAATCTGACTCTTGGTCACCTGACTTAGGGTTCCTGAGGCAGCAAGTCTGTACAGGGGCAGACAACTTCCTCTTTCTCCCCGGGGCCGGCTGCTGGATTTGAACTATCAACCTAGAGAGAAGGGCACTCCGTCACTATGGTAGTCAGATTTCCCATCAGCTTGATGAGCCCTGTAGAGCCGTCGGGGTCGGGTCCAGTCTGTCAATCGGGTGGTAGCTTGGTGATGCATCCTTCAGGGTCTGGCCTTGCCGTAAGAGAGAAATTGGGGACTTCTCCCACTCTCTCCACCCCTTCAGCTTCCTGTGTACTGGGACTCCGCCTGCCTCCGGGGGCTGACTGAGAGCTGTCATTATTCTCCGATGTGTCCACTGACCTTGGAACCACGCCACTCTGTACCCACCGGCTTGTGATGGTCCTGCGTCGTGACCATAAACCCGAAGTTTCCGCGAGCCCTGGCTCGCACCGGGCTTGCGGACCTACGTGGGACTGGGAGACAACCCTGCCTGACATGCCAACCGGGTTGCCCCAGCTCCATTGCCATCCAGGGGCCCAGTTTCCAGTTGCGTGGCACAGCCCCATCGGAAGTGCCTGGCCTGAGAGTGGGGGTGTTAGCAGAAGAAAGAGGAGCCAAAAACTGAGCGTCCCCCAAGATCATCATGGCCACTCCGGAGTCCCGTCCATCCAATCTGACAGAGGAATCAAGGCCCAGAGAGGGCAGGGCTTTCCCAGGTCACAAAGCTGGTTGATGGCAGGTCCAGAGGTAGCTCTCGTGTTCTTCATCCTCAGTCCGGGACATTTATCAAGAGCCCTCACTGTATGACTCATGGTTTTGGATGATTGCATCTCTCTGTTCTTTTAACCTATTTTGAAATATTTATTCCGTGAGTAAGCAGTGAAATCAAAGTTAAATAATTAGTGAAAATAAACAAAAAGCATTTGGGGTTTTTAAAAATCCTACTGTAGAATCAAACTTGTCATTTGAAAGAATAACGCTTCTTTGGCTACCCTTTCAAAACATTTCCAACTGATTTTTATTTAATTTTTGCTTTTGGCATCCTTGAGACTGCATTCCTCCCACAGCCAGGAACAACTGAATAGCAAATGTGAACCTGTGAAACAAAGAGAAAAGATCGTTACGTTGATTTTGTTTCCAATTTCTAGTATCCTTCCATTTTTTTCCCCCTTAAAAACACTCATGGAGAAAACTTCCATTATCTTTTCCTTGCTTTTGCCACGAGCTTTGGGAGCATCCCCGCTCCTATAAACAGCCTCCTGGTAAATGGAGAAAACGTTGCAGTTGTCAAGGGTTTCATTGAAATCCTATCATCAACATCTGTGGCATCGGCAATCAAAACTCAAAGCCAAGTTGGGACCTTGGGGAATGAGGCACGCCTGGCCAAATCCACGGTGTTGCCGTGTCCCCCATCTGCCTGTGCGAGCTGGAAAGTGCCTATGGATGACCACAGAGGAATGGATGCATCTGAATTATGGTCTTGGCAAAGAATCCTGACTATACCATAGACTGCCAGAAGAATGAACAAATCTATTTTGGAAGGAGTACAACAGAATGTTCCTGGAGAAGGGAGGACGGAGAGAGTTCATCTCACGTACTTTGGATATGTTATCAGGAGGGACCACTTAACGTACTTCACAGTAATAATAGCTGACACGTACAGAGAGCTTGCTGGTGCCAAGAGTTAACACTCACTCCCCTCCCTCTCAGGCCCCGCTATCTGCAACCCCTCCTGGCCCCTCTGGTCTGGTGCTCCTGCTCCCCTAGTTTGGACCCTGCCTTCTCCTTGGGTCCCTCTGCAGTGCCTTCATGGCCTCAGTTGGACCAACTGTCTCTTGGGTCTCTCTGAAGCACGTGAGCATTCTCTGGGTCATGCCTCGCTCCCCTTTGGCAGCCTGGAAGGGACTCCACCAGGTCCAGAGTTTGTCTAGATGGGAAGTTTCCGGAAATAAAAAAAATCACTAATGCCAATCACGCCAGCAAGGCCACCTTCCGGAGTGATGCCTCGCAAGAGCTGCGTGATCAGATACCGAGGGGGCCCAGACTGCGTGCTGGGGGAGCTGAGAGTGGAGCTGGCACAGAGACGGGAAGCTCCGGCCCCCTTCCTTCTAGTGACCTCCAGGTGACTCCAGGAGAGAGAGGAGTTGCAGCGGCAGCAGAAGAGTTGGCACAGGGGTTCCGAGCTGCCGCAACACAAATTAAAAAAAAAAAAAAAAGTTCTGGCAAGTTCCTGGCAGCGGAGGAGTGGGAGTTGCCAGCCTCCCCTCAGCATCTGTGAGCAAGATCTCTGGCCCCGAGCCCAGGGTGGCAGTGAGTAGCCGGCAGTGAGCACCTTCCATGTCAAGACCTTGCTTACTGATTGTTTTGTCCTCTTTTCAGTCCGGGCCAACGTGCTGCCCACAGGTTTAAGTTTGAGCGGAGAGGAGTGGGCTGGAGGGGCGGGGTGGGGAGGGGAGGGGAGTCCATTTGTTTACAACCAAAAATCCTTCTTAGTAGTAATGACTGGATAACTGTCTGTGACAATCCCAGAAACGGTCCAGGGCATGCAGGAGAAGAGGAGACACCTGTGGTAGATAGTGGGGTGCAGATCACTGTGGTTGATGGCTGGTATCTTATCACTGGGGGACAGAGGGTAGGATGCTACACTCTGGGTGCGAGTTGTGAGGACAGATCTCTGGAGTGGAGACAGTGGGGACAGATGGCAACAGACATGGAAGGTGTCTTCCTCTTCTACCACCTCCACCACCACCACCACCACCACCTCCTCCATCACCTCCATCACCACCACCACCACCACCT
>PVJH01037784.1:0-17662 GCA_004026705.1 Nesogale talazaci | reverse complement strand
GGCATGGCTTTCTCCTGAGACTTCTGGGAAATCTCGCGATATTTCCCTCATGGAGATGAGAAGCTATCTCCCCAGTTGTTGGAAGTTAGTCTCAGAGACCATGAATCACGGACAAGACAAGATGACAGCATCCGAGGAGCTAAAGGAACCAGAGAGAAGCCATGGTCTTACCCTGATAGAACCAGACCTCTGAAGGTGGAGAAGTCACATGGACACCCCTGCCAGCGCTGAGTTGCTTCTACCACCACTGGATGCTGTTGATAGACCCTGAGGCCTGGTAGGAGGAGCCATGGGGAGACCCGTGCCGGTGCCGGGATTCTGCACCCATTGACCTGTGACTTCGTGAGTCGGAAGGAGACTTTATAGACTGATATGAGGCAGATGGGCTAATATCGGACTTATGACTTTGAACTGGACTGGGTTGGGATGCTTTCTCAATGTCCCATTGCTCTTGTATATAAACCTTTTCCTTACATCTGTATGTGTGTCTGTGAATTTGTTTCTCTAGTCTACCCAGACTAGCAACTAATAGATCAATTTTAGGCCTCCTACCCACACAGCCAGTTCAAGGGGGACTAGCCAGCCCAGTGGGGTGGTTGCGGCTAACTGGTGGCTTCTGGCCCAGTCCTCCCTCTGTACCCCTCCTCACAGAGAGGAGGGGGAGATGTGAGTGTCAGGCCAAGCTGAACCATGAGCCATACTGTATCACCTCTTGGAAGCTAGACTGCCAGTTCCTGGTGCGGCGCTCACCCTCCAGGGCAACCTCATGGAATCTTATCCACTTTCCTCACCAAGGCGGTTTGTGGGCTCTGATGATCCAAATCTGACATCTGTTCTGGAATGTCTAGAAGATACTAAAAAACCGCAATTCTCTTCACCAGCAATGGAAGAGACTGGTTATGTGAACTATGCAGATGATATAACCTCTCTAAGCACCCGGAGGTTGCAATGCCAGATCAACCCCTCCACACAGGTCAGGTGCTGCTGTGTACCCTACTAGATGCAGGAGAACCAGAAGGAAGCTTTGTCTGATCCTGTGCCCTTGCTGAACAGACAGCAGGAGGAGTTACCTCTGATGAGGAGGGAGGAGAGATGGCGGAAGATATAGAAGACTTGGACCACTATGAGAGGAAGGAAGAAGAGCTTACTAGAGGGGGGGAGGGGGGAGTCAGAGAATGAAGGGATTGGGAAAGGAAACTTGGCCATATTAGAAAAAATTAAGAAGACTCAATGTTTCTTTAACGTACAATTTTTCTTTGATATAAAGTTCTCTCTTACATATGACTGTCTATGAATTTGTTTCTCTCGTCAACCCAGACTAACACAGGGCATAGAGGCATATTTTGGTTAACGTCTCTCTTTTCAAAATTATTTTATTGGCTCATGCAATGCTTATCACAATCCATACATCCACCCACTGTATGTCAAGCACGTTTGTACATTTGTTGTCCTCATCATTCTCAAAACAGTTGCTTTCTACTTAAGCTCTTGGTATCAGCTCCTCATTTCCCCCCTCCCTCCCGACTCCCTCATGAACCCTTGATAATTTATAAATTATTATTATTTTGTCATATCATACACTGTCCGACGTCTGCCTTCACCCACTTGCTTGTTGTTACCCCAGGGAGGGAATTATATGTAGATGCTTATAATGAGTTCCCCCTTTCTACCCCACCCTCTTGGCATTGCACGGATGTGCACTGGTCCTGAGAGGGTCATCTGTCCTGGATTGCCTGTGTTTCCAGTCCTATCTGTACCAGTGCTCATCCCCTGGTCTAGCCAGATCTGTAAGGTGGATTTGGGATCATGATAGTGGGGGGAGGGGGAGGATGTTTTTTCCTTTTAAGGAAAGCGTTCCATTTGATTCTCTATTTGTTTGCATGGTGTTACCTGTTCTCTCCGGAGGAACAGAGACGTTGTTGGAGACATGTGAGAAGGTGGTGCCAAGTCAGCCCCCTTCTCCTCTGTCAGATCTCCAAACAAGATCTCGGCTCTTTCCAGACAGCCCCAAACTCTGCCAGCCCAGTCAGCAAGACATGTACACGATCTTGTAAGATCTTGAATTACTACCTGTAGCTGTTTTGCCACCCCCCCCCCACACACACACACCCCAGCCCCATTACCCTGCCAACTTGATCAAAATGTAACTTCAGCTGGAGAATCTGAGCAGGCTGGAGGTCTAGAGCAGAGCTCTTGTCTTTTTCGGTTGTGGGTACCAAGCTAGGTCAGTTTCCAAGGACATCCTCAGCCAATGGCAGGCAGAGTTGGCAAACTACCTGCATTCGCATCCCCTCCCAACCGCAAACATCAGAAACACAGCCAGTGTGACCACCCCTCTCAAAGACATAAATTGTTTATAATTTCTCTATACTGATCTCAAAACAACCAATAAAATATCAGATACTAAAAAAATAATCAAGTTTTTAAAAAAAAGATCAATTTTATGCTTGACTGAGGAGCCAACGGCTGGGGGGAGAACACCTAGTTTAACAAGAGACAAATATCATCTTTGCTCTTTGATAGTAGAAATCTGTGAACAAAAACATGGGCTGGAGCTGCCCCATGCATAAGTTGGTCAAGCTCAACTGGTTCTTCGGCAGAGTTAGGAGGTCAGAGAACAGGGGCACGGAATGGAAGCCATGAATGTGAAGCTTGACCTACTTTGGAAGGGCGTTAACCTTCCAAAGAGAACTACGTGGTACAGTGAGGCAAAATGAGCTGCATTCTGGGACAGGAATACATGGTGAACATTCCAGAAGGAAGCCAAAAAATGTGTGGTGCAGAGGATCCCATGAGGGTTTCTGAAAGGCCAGTGTTTGGATTCCTACAATAAAAAGTCTCCTTACCACCCCCAGGACGTCAGATCATGAGCCTCTTTGCCCTGAATTCACTTTTACCTGGGCCCAACACTTGCAGGTTAACACAGGGAGAAGAAATAGGAGAAGTCAGACCGTCTAAAACTCTTGTGCTAGCTTTCCAAGGGCAGCTCCTTGTCCATTCTTGTAAAAATTATTCCATAGGAAGCGAGTCCAGGAAAAACGGGTGGGATAACAAAAAGAAGGGAAGGAAGTCAGCTAGTGTTCAATAGACGCTTGCACATGAGATGAGAAGCCGTGCACCAGTGACTTACTCAGCAATGCTCACGGTAATCTCAAGCCCAGTCGTATGGTGCTGGTGCGTTGGTGTGGCTTGAACTCATCCCTCCGGCTGAACAGTGGAGACAAGGTGGGGCAGGCAGTCACACAGAGCTGTCTCCGCCAGGGAAGAGGGTGCTGGAGTCCACCTCCCCTCGCATTGAGCAGCCATTCATGAAGAGCTGCCTCAGGGTGGCTAGAGGCTCCTGCGTGGGTGCGGCACACATGGCTTTGCTTTGGGCGGCTAATGACTAGGATGGCGGTTTGAACCTACTCAGCAAAGGCACAAAAGAAAGGCTTTGTGCTCTGCTTATGAACAGATTAATACAGACAAGGAAACGCTACCGAACGCACGTCTACTCTGTCACACACAGGGTTCCCGAGAGCTGGACAGAACTCAATGGCAATGGGTCGGGTTGGGTTGGTGGTTGGGAGAAGACAATCTCTAAAGTCTTTGTCCCACAATCCTGTGTGTCCTAATGAGGCCTCTGGCAGACACTCCTCTGACAAAGAGATAAGTGCTGGCCGGGGAGAAGAGGAACACGCTGAGAATCAATGCTCACGCTCTTTAAGGAAGCATGTCAGGTAGAAGCAATATCACCAGGTAGACACCTGGGCCCATATAAAGAAATGAAGAGCACCAGAAATGGCCAATAAGTACGTAGTAAATATCCTTTTGACTCAACCTGAGGAATGACAGAATCGGGAAGGGTGGTGACTAGAGTCAAGCGTCAGGCATGATGGACTGAGAAATGGCTCAGGAAGGGTCCTGGTGATGGGAATGTGCTTTATCTTGCTTAGGATGATTCCCTGGATGCATGCGGTGATGGTTAGGTACCACTCAATCAGGTCTGATTCAGAGCAACCCTTTGGGTACACTTATTAAAATGCACTGAACTCCACATTTAAGTTTTGTGCATTTTATTGTATAGGAATTATACCTCAATAAAGTTGACTTTAAAAACACAACGGGAAAAGTAAACAAGTGGCCATCTAGCACAGAAGCAACAAAGCAAACATGGAGGAAGCACACCAGCCTGTGTGACGACGAGGTGTGGAAGGGGTCAGGTATCGGGCATCAAAGAATTAAAAATTATATCATTATAAATGAGGGTGAGTACAGATTGGGGACCCAGAGCCCATCAGTCGATGAAGCACATCCCCTTACAGAGGGTCACAGGGAGGAGATGAGTCAGTCAAGGTACAGGGTAGCCACAATGAAATATGAAACGTTCCTCTAGTTCTTAAATGCTTCCTCCCTCCCACCCACTATTATGATCCCAATTCTACCTGACAAATCCAGCTAGACCAGGGGATGTACACTGGAGCCGGAAACATGAGGAATTCAGGCCAGATGAACCCTTCAGGGCCAGTCAGGGGTAAGAGTGGTGATACCAGGAGGGTGGAGGGAAGGTGGAGGAGAAAGGGGGAACCGATTACAAGGATCTACATATAACCTCCTCCCTGAGGTATGGGCAACAGGGAAGTGGGTGAAGGGACACATCAGACAGTGTACGATATGACAAAATAATGACAATTTGTAAATTACTAAGGGTTCACGGAGGAGGGGGAGGGAAGAAGGGAGGGAAGGAGGGAGGGAGGAAAGGAGGGGAAATAGGAGGAGCTGATACCAGGGGCCTAAGTAGAAGGAGGATGTTTCGAGAATGATGATGGGAATAAATAGTATGAATGTGGTCTGCATACAATTGATGTATGTATTGATCGTGATAAGAGTTGTCCAAGTTCCCAATAAAACGATTTATTGAAAAGAAAACTCAATGGGAGGGCATTATGTAGCTTTCTAATTGGCTTAAATGAAAATGAGGAAATCAAGTGTTCCTCAAAACGAGTAGCTGCTCTTCTCAGACCCCCCAAGTGGAAGGTTGAATGGTTCCAAGCACTTTCAAAAGACACTCAGCAGCACAGACTGGAGCTGAACATGCCAGGACGCTTCAAATAAAGTTGACAGAAAAATTCTATATTCTCTCAATACCAAATTTTTTGCCCGTGGGCTTTTTGAAGCCCCTTCATAGGCATATCTTCTCTACGCCTCAGGAATTTCACTCCTGGGTACAGTCAAGTGAAATACTTACATCAGTTATCCAAAAGGCTAATACAAGACTGTTTGTAGTTGTACTGTTCAGAATGTGAAAAGCTGAAAATAAACCAAATGGTTATTGACCAGGAAATGAATGCAGGATATGCTGAAATTCTGTGCCGCGGTAGACTGAGTAATGAGAACTGCACGTAACAGCGCGGTGGACTTACAAGCTTGATGCCGTGTGAAAGAAGTCTGACATTAAAAACCCAAACAACATATGCTGTGTGAGAACAATTAAATATGGTTCAAAATTAGGAAAGAGATGCTGTGGTATAAGGGTCAGGATAGGGTCAGGTGACTCTTGAGGGGAGAATATTAGTCATTGAGAGGTGCAGTGAGGGGCTTTAATGTGTTATTTCTTGAACCTGATATTGGTTACACAAGTTCACTTTGTGAAAATTGACTCAACAGTGTACTTACAGCTTGTGTAGGTTACATCTGAAAACAATTTACAAGGAAAACATAATATAAATTAGCATAACAATATAATCACAAAATCGATTTCTGCTTTCATGGATTCTATTCAATATGTTTTGGAGTTGTAAAAAATAACGTGAATGTAGGAATTAAGCAGAGTTAACTTAAACGTCTGTGGCAGTCATGTGCTTATGTTAATTTTATGATTGAAATATAGGGGTGGAGTCTAGCGTGTTAATCTGGAGATAGCCATTGAGTAGCCAAAGAGGCCTCTGTGTGGGCATGGCTTCCCTGAGACTCCTGGGAAATCTCGCCATATTTCCCTCATGAAGATGAGAAGCTATCTTCCCCAGTTGTTGGGAGTTAGTTTCAGAGACGATTAATCACGGACCACACAGGATGGCGGCATCCAGGAGGCTGGAGAAGCCGGCGGAGAGACCACATGGCTTTGCCCTGATGGAGCTGAACCTCTGAGACTGGGACGGCCACACGGAGGCCGCTGCCAGCAATGAGTTGCTTCTGCTACCATGGGATGCTGTTGATTGACCCTGAGCCCTGGAAGAGAGGAGCCATGGGGAGACCCCTTTTGGCACCAGGACTCTGTACCCACTGACCTGTGACTTCATGAATCAAAAGGAGACTTTATAGACTGATTTCGGGCATATGGGTTAATATCGGACTGATGACTTTGAACTGGACTGGGCTGGGATGTTTTCTCAATGTGCTGTTCCTCTTGAATATAAACCCATTCCTTATATCCATATGCGTGTCTTTGAAATTTGTTCTTCTAGTCTACCCGGACTAACACAACGTCTTATTAAGACTGGATAAAATGCAAGCATAAAAATATAGGATTGACATGAGCAATAGCTACCTAATAGAAGAAACATCTTTTCAAAATTCAAGCAGTGCCAGAGGATTGATGGAATGGTCTGAGGCTCCTGTCTGACTTCCTCCGACTACACAAGAAGGAAGGAGAATGCAATTCAGCCCGGGCCAAGGTTGAGTTCAGTGAGGCAGAGGGGAAAGGAGACGCGCACTCTGATCTTCTTTATGGCATCTATCACCAACTGTCCCCCCATGACGTCCACTTCTCTTCTGAGCTCAATAATCCATGGCAATGGCAACATAGAACTCATCGACAATATTCACAATTCTGATTGTTTTCAGGTCCAAAATCAGGATCAGAAAGCTTAAAGATGCAGTTCTTTTCAGCTATGCAGGCAGGCATCTCTCTCTCTCCGTCTCTGGTCCTCAGTCTCTCAGTCCTGTGGCCCGGCGGTCTTTGTGTGATGCAGGCAAGAGTTACAAAGCTTCTCTAGAGTTTCTGAAGCCTAAAGGCACTCAGCCTTACTCCTCCCCTGGCCTGGGGAGCCTGAACCTTTGTCTTATGGTCTCCCAGGAGAAGTCCTCCAGTGTCTATTTTTGTTGGGGCTGTCACTTGTCCACCCGGGGACCTTGGGCTCTCTGCGATCCACTCCTCATTCTTCATTCTTGATGGGTGCAAAGCTTTTCCATTCTCTCTCCTGAGATGGCTCACTCTCCAGCCACGAGAACGGCAAAGTAGATCAATCTCTGAGCTACAGTCACCGACATCTTATTTTCACACACCTACCCAGGCATTCGGTGAGCTATAAAGACGACAGTGGTTGTCATTGCTGAGTCTCCTCCAACTGTAGTCACCTTGTAGGCAACAGAAGAAAACACTGCCCCGTCCTGCGGCTCCCTGACAAGTGTCCTTATGTTTGAGCCCCTGGGTCCGCCCCCCCTTGTCCAGGACCTTTCTCTTTCTTGCTGTCCCTCCATTTTACCAAGCACGACGTCCTTCTCCAGCGACTGATCCCTCCGAATGACACGTCCAAAGTACATGACATGAAGCCTCAGCATCCTGGCCGCTTAGAAGCATTCTGGCTGTACTTCTTCCAAGACGGATTTGTTTTTTTGGGTTGTTGTTGTTTTTTTTTTTTTGGCAGTTCACGGTACTTTCAATATTGAAATATCATTGAAAGGCACTGATTTTTCTCAGTCTTCCTTATTCAACGTCCAACTTTCACAGACTTACGAGGCGATTGACCATATCGTGGTCAATCCAGAGATGTGGGAAACAGATCGGTGGTTGCTAAAAGGGGGTGGGAGGAAGGAGATCGGGCTGCTTCTGAGGCTTCCACCTCAATAAGGGAAAAATCAAAAGAGAGAGAGGGGGAAGAAGATAGAACCCCAGAGAGACCTCAGTATATGGAATGAAAAAAAGGTCCACACTGAGGTACATTATTGGGAATTTTCAAGCCCTAGGGATAAAGAGAATAGCCTTCAAGGAGGAAAATTTCATCAATGAAGGATCCAGTCTATGACAGTCACCACTCTCTCAAGAGCACTTCAAAGGCTCAACCTTGTGGAACGGGGGCTCCAAAATGGAGAAAGGAAAATATCAAACTAACGCACTGTACATCCTCAAGGGGCTGCTGCCCCTCAGTCAGTGGAAAGACATATCTCACCCCACTCACTCTCCCCCTGCCTGCTGGAAGACACATGGTAGTAATTCAACAAAGGAATATGAGGCTGTTGAAAATACTATACTCTACAATGGGATCAGGTCTTAGGCATCAAAGAACAAAAAAATCATATCATTGTGAATGAGGGGGAGTGCAGACTGGGGACCCAGACCCCTCTGTAGGCAACTGGACATCCCCTTACAGCAGGACCGCAGGGAGGAGATGAGCCAGTCAGGGTGCAGTAGAGCAACGATGAAGCATACAATTTACCTCTAGTTCTTAAATACTTCCCACCCCCGGCCCCATTATCATGATCCCAATTCTACCTTACAAATCCGGCTAGACCAAAAGATGTGCACTGGTACAGATAGTAACTGGAAACACGGGGAATGCAGGACAGATGATCCCCTTAGGACCAGTGGAGAGAGTGGCGATACCGGGAGGGTGGAGAGTGGGTAGGATAGAAAGGGGAACTTGATCACAAGGATCTACATAGAACCCCCTCCCTGAGGGACAGACAACAGAAAAGTGGGTGAAGGAGATGTGGGACAGTGTAAGACATGACTAACAATTTATAAATTACGAAGCGTTCATGAGGAAGTGGGGCAAGGAGGAAGGGAAAAAATGAGGAGCTGATACCAAGGGCTCAAGTAGAAAGCAAATGTTTTGAGAATGATGATGGCAACAAATGTACACATGTGCTTGACCTAATAGATGGATGGATGGATTGTGATAAGAGTTGTCTGATCCCCCAATAGAATGATTTTTTAAAAAAAGAAAATGTTTACAAAATAATGATGACAACATTGTACAAATATGCTTGACGCAATTGATGTATGGATTGTTATAAGAGCTGTAAGGCGGCGGGGAAGAGCTGTAAGAGCCACCGATAAAATGATCTCTTTTTTTTAGTCTTAAAGTTGTTTTATTATTTAATTTTAAGTAAAATTCAGGATTTCTGAAATCATAATTTATAATAGAATTTCAGGAATAAACTCATGTATTCTTATAGATGAGTTCCATTGATAGCTTTGATAAATTGTATTGCTATATTTAATATCAATACATGGAAAATAACAATTTGTCGGTGGGTGAAAGAATTACATACTGCAGAAAGTATCTTCATACATTGTATTTTTTTTGCTAGCTTACTGGGTTTTTTTTAAAATCATTTTATTGGGGGCTCATACATCATTTTTCTTTTTTCTTTTTTTTTTGTTTTTTGATTTTTGTTTTTTGGACATCACTGCTCTCCGGTGGTGGGAGTAGGAGGCCCAGTCCCACTGCTGGAATTGAACCTCCGTCCCAGTGGGCCGCAGTCCCGCGCACAACCACTATGCCACCGGGGCTCAGCCCCATCATTTTTTACAATACATAAATAAACATACTGTGCCAAGCACCTCAATATGTCCAATACAGAGGCAAACAGAGTAGAAGAAACGATGGTGCCCAGCTACCAAATGATTGAATGTCTGGAGTCTCCAAGACTTGAAGATAATTGAGTCACCATTCAGCACAGAAACAGCAAAGCCGACATGGAAGAAGCACCCCAGCATGTGTGAATCAAAAGGGGCTGAGGGAAGCAGGTATCGAGCATCAAAGAACAAGAATCACATCATTACGAATGAGGGGGAGAGCAGGGTGGGGACCTAAGGCCCACTGGTGGGTAATTGGTCACCCCTTTAGAGGGGAGTCATGGGGAGGAGACAGACCAGTCAAGGTGCAGCCGGGCAGTGATGATGCATACAAGTTTTCTCTAGTTCCTGAAGCCTTCCTCCCCCCCCCCCCAAGGCATCATGGTCCCAACTCTTCCTTACAAATCCAGATGAACTGGAGAAGGTACAGTAGTAGAGAGGGGAGCTGGAGATATGGGGAAACCAAAATGGATGAGGCCCTTTGGGCCAGTGGTTAGACTGGAGCTGCTGGAAGGGTGAAGAGAAGGTGGGGTAGAGAGACAGAACCAACTGCAAGGAACCAACACATAAACTCCTATTTGAAGGACGGGTATCAAAGGAGTGGGTTGGGGGAGAGGTCAGGCAATGTAAGATAGGACAGAACAATAACAATGTGTAAAGTATTGAGGGTTGATGGGGAAGGGAGAGCAGGGGAAGGGGGGAAGGGATGGAAAAGCCGATACCAAGGGCTCAAAGGTAAAATGATCTTTTAATAAAAATTTTTAGAAAGAGAAAATACTAAGCCTTGGGTCAGGTACACCTTAGTCTTCAAAATAATATCCTTGCCTTTCAACACTTTGAGAGGTCTTGTGCAGCAGGTGTGCCCAGTGCAATGTGTCATCGAATATCTTGACTACTGCTTCCATGAGCCCTGGGTGTGGATCTCAGCAAGGGGAAATCCTGGACAACTCCCACCTTTCCCCATTTATTACGAAGCGCCCTAATAATCCACTGGGGAGGAATTTTGCTTTCCTTACAATGAGTTGTAATCCATACTAAAGACTGAAATCCTTGACCTCTTCATCAGCAAATGCTTCAAGTCCCCCAGGCTTTCACCAAGCAAGGTTGTGAATAAGTCAAAGCCATTCCTTTTGCTGTTCGCCTCAGCGGGTCTTTCCTGGGGTAGGTCACTCCAGGCATTTTCCAGGCAGGGAATCTGGTGATCCTGATGGGAATCTGTTTGTCGTGTCCCCGGCTCCATAACCTCCCTCAGACCTCTAGTGTCAGCACACACTGGTACCTGGTTTTCCAGAGGGGAGTTTTCAGACCTTGGATGTTACCATTGAGGAACTTTAAAGATGGCATCATGTTGGATGCTCAGGGAAGAGGGAGTTCAAGGCTCTCTGTGTGAAGGGAGAGGTTCTAGAAGATTTTCAAAAGAGTTACTAGCTAAGGAAGAATACAGCATAGCTTACAAAGCTGGTCGGGTGACAGAGCTGAGACTTGGTAGTGCTTAACCTGTGAAGTTAATCAGCGATAATACGCGATTCTCCACAGCCTACCACTCTGGTCAGGTTTAGCCTGTGAAAGCTGGCTCAATTTTGAACAGGCATCTGTTTCTCTAGATTTGGGGTAGCATGAAAATAATTCAAGTGTTCTGTATTGCTGTCTATTAGGATACATTTTTCTTAAATTTGCTGTAGCAAGACCTTTATACGAAGCAAATCATTCTAAATAGCATTTTCTTTCAAATTCTATAAAGCATGCAAACTACAGGATTATAAAAATATGGTCATTCTACCTCCGGGTGGAATTATTAAATCAAATTTTAGTATTTCTTCTAGGAACTTGCTCTGATTTAGTGGTGAGTGTTTGTAGGTTAAATCATCTTGATATTATGGAGCATGGCATGAATTCACAGATTTTTGAGTTCTTTCCAACTAACACATTAGATACTTCATAATACATTTTATCTTGGGTGGGGGGAAAGGGTGATTTTAAATGTGAAGCAAGTTCTTCCAGAGACATGGGGTAAGTCTAGGACCTTGGGGTTTTCTCCACTCGCTGTGTGGTATTAGAGCTTAATTTCTGAGCATCCCATTTGCAGAAAGTTACAGAGCAGTGGTTCTCAGCCTTCCTCATGCCGCCACCCTTCAATACAGTTCCACATGTTGTGGTGACCCCCAACCATAAAATTATTTTTGTCGATACTTAATAACTGTAATTTTGCTACTGTTATGAATCGGGAAGCCCCTGTGAAAGGGTCACGCAACCCCCAAAGGGGTCACGACCCACAGGTTGGGAACCACTGCTGTAGATGGTAGCGACAACTTACAATCCTTTTGCAGGGTCTTCACGAGGATTCAGCCTCCATTGAACTCTTGATCACTAACTAAGGAGGCAGATGACCTTGTCCTCAGAGCATACTGAAAAGTGGACTACCTCCACCCCTCCCCAGCCAGCCCAGAGAGAGAGGGTCTGCTTACGGGGGTGTGCCCCTGATGGAGATCTCCATATTGGGGATCATACAGGGTGTCCATGGTCATGAGTCATGCCCTATCAGTGTCCTGGCTCCCTTGGTCTGAAGGTCCGGGTCCCGTCTTGTAAACTCTTCTATGTAACATTATGTACATGTGTCAATTATGGTCCTGTTCCTGATTCTGTAGTCCCACCTGTAACTGATGTCCTGGTCTGCCATCAGCATGAATTTGTGAGAGTTTCCTTTGTCCCGTGCCTTATTTAACTACCATCCTACAAAGCCTGGAATTCCAGGGAGACATCATGTCGTGTCTTTCTATTGTTTTTGCCCCCCTTTAAGATTTAATGCGTGTTTTCCTTAAACCGTATTTGAGATTGGGTCTCTTCAGTGCCCTAAAACACCGTGGAAATAATGCCAAAAAAAAAAAAAAAGTCGGTTGTCTATTGTCTTTCAAAATACCTGGAAAAGTTTAAATATATGCAAATGATTGGGCCAGTTGAGGAGAGACTTGGTGTTTCCGAAACCAGGGCTAACTTTGGAATGGAGAACATTATAGGAAATTGTAAGAGATCAGAGTATGTCATAGACAGTCGGAAAAAAGATAGAGAGAAAGTAAAAAGAAAATTTTGAAGAGCAAAAGAAAGTTGTTTTGTCTTAAAGTAGCATGTCCTGTTATACCAGACGATAAAAGCTCAACTTGAGGGTTGTGATGTAATTTCTTACGCACGATGGCCCTTCTAGGGAGAGTCTTTCCTTTTGGGTGTATCGTAAGTCTAGCCTCCAGGGCTGTGGCTAGAATTCCCTGTTGAGGGTGTTATTCATGATGTTCGTGAGAGGATTACAGGAGACACATTTGGGTGTGGCCCACATCACATCCTTTGGAGTTATGGTCAGCAGAGGACGAAAACCCAGCCGCCATCCAAATCCCGGATGTGGGCAGTCTGTCACCTCTGTGACCTCTTCTTCTGAGCGTACCAAGAACAGGATGAGGGCTGCTAAGTGGTCACCACCCAGCAGATGCCAGTTCCCACCCACAAAGATGACTGGCCCAGCCCTCAGAATGTCTGCCTGTGGCCCCACTGGGCTCACTGGAGACCTGCTTCCACTTCCAGACGCTCTGCTCTCTTGCTCTGGCTCCCACATCTGGCTCACGGCTGCGGACGCTCCCGTTCTTGGGGGCTGGAGTTGGAGTCTGTCCCCTGACCTGGTTCCCAGGCTTCTGCAGCCTCATTCACTAGAATAAAACCCTTAATGTGACAGAGAGAAGAGGGGCACAGTCCTGAGCACAAGACAGAGTGGGGGCCTTTCTAGCTGGGGCAGCCCACTGAGCTGAGATTTTCTTATGGAGTGGGTTTCCTCCAGGCCCTTCACTAGAGGACCTAGATTTGCTGGTCCAAGAACTAATGGGGAACAACTCCAGGCTGAGGCTATGGTGGAGGGGCATAGTACTCTTTGGAAACTAATTGGCAGCATTTAAAGAGGTCTGGAACATTGCTTAAGTAGGGCAGATGTCAAGGGGCCTATGGGGCTGAGAGACCAGGGTCCTCTCAGAGGGAAAGGTGTCCCTGCAGGCCTGGCTAAGGAGAGGCTATCCTGGCTAGAAGAATTGGGTCCTGAATATTTCTGAACCTGAGGGATTAATGGAATAACCTGTTTGTGCTTTTTTGGGGGGAAGGGGGCATCACTGCCCTCTGGTGGGAGAGGGAAGCCCAGCCTTATCCTGGAGAGCTGCTGCTGGATTTGAACCACCAAGCCAGTGGGCCGCATTCCCGCACACAACCACTACCCACCGGGGCTCAGCCCCTTGTGCTTTGTTTTGTAAAGAAGGTATCTATATGTTTCAATATAGGAAGATGTAGGATAATTTGTGTTCAAATCATAATAAACAATGTGTTCTTTTTTTAAGCATACACATTTTTGTGCCAATATGGCCCATCTCCTGTATGCCTGGAGCATGTGGCTATGTGGTTGGACTTGCTATTTCACCTCTCTGGATTTACTGGCATAGAAAGCAATTTACACGCAAGAACAATTCATTGGAACAAAAGGAGAAGATCTTCCTTTGTGCAGATTCCACAGATACTGTGTAGAAATATGTATGGCCAAAGCCAAGCCGTTCTATTTACACCCCCGTTTTTCAAAATAGACACAACATGATGAGACGGCAGCTTTTAAAACCCTTAGGAAACCCCTGTGAGACTACCTTCTATTGAAATAAAATATTTGTCAGAGATTGTGGCTTCAGACGCTGTTCACTGCTTCTCGGACCTTTGAGAACTTTCTTAGTGAACTCTGGAAAATTCCGAGGGCAGGTTCTTTTTGTTTTGCTTCCTCCAAGTTTTAAACTGCTTATTTACTCGGAACCCTGATGGCATAGTGGTTGTGTGTTGAATTGCTAACTGCAAGGTCAATAGTTCAAAACCACCCGCAGGAGAAAGAGGAAGAAAGAAAGGGTTTTCTACGCCCATAAAGACGGACCGTCTCAGAAATTCACAGGAGCGGTTTCATGCTGTCCGTTAGGTGTGTTGCCTTGACTCAATGGAAGTGAGGGTTTTTTTTGTTTGTTTGTTTATAAGAGGTCTACATGTAGCTCTAGCATTTCATATCCTTTCTGGAAAAAAAAAAGTTTCTTTGGCCACTAAAGACATTTCTCAGATAATCAAGCAACAGTTTATAAATCTTGAACACCCCCCCACTCCCCATCATTCCCACGCTTCCCTCCCCTTTTGATGATATTTTTTTAACTGTGTGCTCCTTTGCAGTTAAAATGGCTCCCACGCCTCATCATAAATCATCTTTGAGCATCACTCCGCAGAGCAGCATGCTCCTCTCTCTTTTGCTAATTGCTGTCCTTACTTCCGCGCACGCGTGTCTTTCGTTCATATCATGTAGTCGTGGTGAAGTGTTAGGTCATCTTGGAGATCAAGCTTAATTCCTGGTAATGAAGAAAATATATTTGGTGCATAGCCCATATGTTCTGAGACTCGTATACCGCTTTTGAAATGAGGCTGTGTGGCAGTCATGTACTTCGGTGTCAATTTCAGGATTGGGAGTCTAGCCTGTCGATCGGGAAATAGCCAATGAGACTTTTGTGTGGCCTTCTCCCGAGAATTCTGGGAAATCTGGCAGTCTTTCTCCTTTGGAGGTGAGAGGCTCAGGAGAACTCAGTCCCTTGGAGCCGCTCTACTGAGAAGACACATGTCATCATGCTGATAGACCCTGAGCCCTGGAAACTGGAAGAGTCACTGGGGAGACCCCTGCCAGCACGGAGATGCTTCTACCGCCACGGGATACACGAGACTCTGTACCCCCTGGCCTGTGATTGTCCTGGTGTCATTGTATGTGCTTCGTGAGTCTGAAGAGGATTTATAGATTGGTATCGGATGTATGGGCTAGTATCGGACTAATGGACTTGGACTGGACTGGGTTGGAATGTTTTCTCAATGTTCCATTCTTCTTGTATATAAACCTCTTTCTCATACACATCTGAGTGTCTATGGATTTTTTTCGCCAGTCTACCCGGACTAACACATGCACAACATGAAGGCTATTGCCCGTGCAGCCACAAAAGGCCTAAACCACCCCTCCTGAGCTTAAGCCAAGAGTTAGAACAAGTCAGAGTCCATCTTAGTAAACTGTGATGACTTATTTCGGGCTCCTCATAGTAGTGTGAAGAATTGAAAAGAATGTGCTGCTTTGATCTACCTGACAATGCTCACCTCAGAGAAGGGACAGTCAAACAAATGAAAGATTGGTCTCTCACCAAAAGCAGCACCAGGCATCCAGTGTTATCTGGGACGAGCTAACCTCAGGGCAGCCTGACTTCAACCTGCTCCCATAGTTACTCAGGGTGTCCTTTTTTAAAAGTATCATTGAACTGCCTCAGGGCCTTACTTTTGGACCTGGTGTAAATCAAGAAGACCACATGCCCAACGTTTCCACCAGGTTGACCGTATCTTTTTGCCCTCACCCCAAAGTAGGGCCAGGAAGTTTCCTAACATACCAAAAAAAAAATCTGTGAAGCAACAGCTATCTTATAATTAATAGAATGTCAACAGCTTCAAAGAGAGGGGGAATAGTGTTTAACATTCACTTAAAAAAAGAGGGGGCCCACTGCCATCTTTTCAACTCATCATGATCTCATAGAAGGGTCCTGAGGCTGAAGACCTTTGTCGAAGCAGATAGCCTCATCTTTCTTCCCAGGAGCAGTGAGTGGGCTTGAACCGCCAGCTTGGTGGTGAGCAGCCCCACCCCTAATGCACAATGCCACCAAAAAGAAGAATGCACTGCCACTGAATTGATGTCAACTCATAACCACCCTGTAAGGTAGGGTAAAACCGTCCCTGTGCGTCTCCCAGACAAAGTCTTTTACAAGAGTAGAAATGAAACATGCAACTTCCCTCTAGTTCTCAATGCTTCCTCCCACTCACTCTCATGATCCCAATTCTACATGACAAATCCAGCTAGACCAGGAATGGACACTGGAGTCAGAAAGAGATGACCCTTTCAGGACCAGGGTGATGCCGAGAGGGCGGAGAGAAGGTGGAGTCGAAAGGGGGAACCTATTGTAGGGATCTACATATGACCTTCTCCTCTGGGGCATGGACAACAGGGAAGTGAGTGAAGGGACACATTGGACCATGTTTGATGACAAAATAATGACAATTTGTAAATTGTTAAGCGTCCATGAGGGTGAGGGAGTGGGGAGGGAGGGGAAATATGGGGAGCTGGTACTGGGGGCCTAGGTAGAAGGAGGATGTTTCAAGAATGATGATGGCCACAAATGTGCAAATGTGGTCTGCATACAATTGACGTATGTATTGATCATGATAGGAGTTGTATGAGCCCCCAATAAAATGATATCTATTTTTTTAAAGCTTATAGTAAGGGCTCAAGTAAAACTGTTTTGAAAATGATGGCAACATATGTACAAATATACTTGATACAATAGATTATGAAATGTTATAAGAGCTGTAAGAACCCCCAATAAAATGAGTTAATTTTTTTTTTAAAAAGAGTAGAACATCTCGTTTTGCTCTTACAGAGCAACTGATGTTTTTGAACTGTTGACCTTGTGATTAATCATCTAAAGGGTAACCACTATGCCACCAAAAGAGAAAGGTGGAAAATGATGCCACGTGTATGGACAGGAAAACATCAATCTAATGCAATGTTGATTGTATTCATAGGGACAGGTCCCTTAACAGCCTGGGGGCAGGCAAGGGAGGGGGCTTAGCAACTTCTTACCATGATCGAAAGTTTTTAAACTTATGAAAGCAAAAGTATAAAAGTAAGTTCCATAATGCATATATAGTATTATGCAGATGCACGTACACAAAAAAGATCCTGTCAGGACCAATCGTGAGAATGGTGGTACCAGGAGGGGAAGGGGAAGGTGGGGGGAGGAAGGGGGAACCAAGCACAATGATCACATATAACCCCCTCTCAGGGGGACAGACAACAGAAAAATGGGAGAAGGGAGACATCGGACCGTGTAAAGTATGGAAAAATAATAATACTTTATAAATTATCAAGGGTTCGTGAGGGAGGGGAAAAAGTAAGGCGCTGATACCAAGGGCTTAAGTAGAGAGAAAATGGTTTGAGAGTGATGATGGTAATAAATATACAAATATGGTTGACACAAT
>PVJH01037783.1:0-17664 GCA_004026705.1 Nesogale talazaci | reverse complement strand
GAATAGGGGGGACAGGAGATGCGAGAAATGGAGACAAGACAGGATTCTGATCAAGTCTCGTTTATTGGGGCAAAACTCAGGGTATATATAGCCAATGGTCAGGAGTAAATGTCACAGCTCATGCTAATGAGGCAAAGTCAACAGGGGGCCAATCCTAGACGAGTGCCAAATAAGGCACGCAAAAGTGGCTGTAGTCCTCAAAGACCGTCCGTATGCTAATAAGGGTAAACAGGAGTGAAGCGGGCAGCTTATAACAACCAATCACAAAACTGCAAGTCAAGACAAGCAGAAATACCTTATCTATAAGCCTAGGTAATTAGCATATTAACAAGTGAAGGTCAGTAGTCTGCAAGTCAGGCTTCAAAGGGCAGGGCTGTTTACAGTTATAAAGATAACAGACTACTAGTCTTAGGTGATTAGCATATAGTTACTGACAAGTGAAGGTCAGCAAGTCTGCAAGTCAAGCTTCAAAGGGCAGGGCTGTTTACAGTTATAAAGATAATAGACTACTAAGCTCAGGCAACAAACAGTAACAGAGTTCTGACTAGTGACTGTAGCAAGGTCAAGCATGTCTGGGCTGGATGGCTCCAGACACCCTAGCTCCTCCCCTTCCTGTTATGCTCATGCTTAGTGTACATCCCCTTCCTGTGACGTTACCTGTAACTATCCACGCCTCCTAAAAAGATGTAAGCCTCCGTTAGCAATAAAGAAGCTCTCTCTGGGTCTCTAACCCTGGACCACTGAGGGGGCGGGGAAAGGTGAGCAGGTTACTAGGAAATGTGCCTGGCTCCTTCATTTTGCTCTCTCTTCTCTCATAATTTCTATGACTTTACTATAGTCTTTGCTTATTATAGCTGTACAAGTGTGCCTACTGGATCTGGGATGATGTGTTAGGGACTGGTCCCCTCACACCTCCCAATCCTGTCCTGTCTCCATTGCTCTCTTACATCTCTACCCCCACCTTCAGGTTGTCTCTTTGTTGCTGTGCAGGTCACAGCATTCTTCCACTCTTGGGACAGGCAGGAAGTCAGCAGATTGAAACTTACTTGCTTTCAAAAAAATCCAACAACAGATAACGGTTCCAGAGGCTGTAGGAAGCCTGCAAGGGAGAATGGAAAGAAAACAGCCTGCAGAGGATCCTCTGCTTCCAGCTTGCTCACTTCAATGGTTGTGCCAGCCAGAAGGCTGAATTAAACAGGAGGAGGGGGGTAGAGATGAGAGAGAAGCAGCAAGCTGCCAGGGAGCAAGAGAGACATAGATGTGATGTTCTGAGGGGCCTGAAAGAGTTTGAATGCAAGGAGGGAGCTTTGCAAGAATTAATTGTTTCCACAGCTGAATAATGAAGCCACAAGAATGGCTTACTATAAGGAATTCTATGGGGGCAGAGGGACCAGTATTATACTTGACTAGAGAAATAAAATCCAAGGACACTCATATGTGTAAGAGAGAGTTCTATATCAAGAATTAATTGTATATCAAGAAAACATCCCAAGGCTGAGCCCTGGTGGCGTAGCGGTTGTGCGTGGGACTGCGGCCCACTGGGATGGAGGTTCGATTCCAGCAGTGGGGCTGGGCCTCCTACTCCCACCACCTGAGGGCAGTGATGCCAAAAAAAAAAAAAACATCCCAGTTCAGTCCAGATAAAGTCTAATACTAGTCCATAAGTTCTTCTTCAAACTCAAGCAGCCACTTACAATGATGCAGAATGCAGGAGAATCACAAGCCATGGGTGGAGAGTCTTGTTCCAGCCAACTTGTCAACAGGAAGGTGAAACCGAGAGAAGGGGACTTCTTGGGATCCTCCATATGAGATCACACCCCCAAGGAGGCACCATAGGCTGTGACCCGATTGACTGGCTACCCTCCACCCTCCACTTTTACATCTTCAAGTTGACCTGAGATGGTGTCACTACCATAGGGGTGGAACACTCTGATGTGATTCTGAAAGTCCTGGAAGCCAGAGATGCTGCTTCCAAATGGAGCAAGTGATTCTGCAGGCAGAAGGCAATAGGAAGCTGGTCCCGGTCTTGAGCAAAACTGATGTGGTTTCCAAGGAGGTTGTAAAGAAGTCACTGGATTACCATAATAATGAGCTGACGGTGACCTTCAAGGACAGTACCAGCCTCAGATAAACTAGCTGAACCATTGCCCAGTGCCAGTGTAGCAGGCTGTGGAATCACTTCTGACAAAGCAAGACTCTTTTTTGGGGAGTCGAAAATATTATGAGAATTCTGGGAAACTATTGTCGCCTGGATCAAGTGTGCATCCACATTGATGAGGAGGTTGTGGCCCTTCCTCATGTTGGGAAAGCAGGCTCATCAATGGCCGGAAACACAGTCATTCTTACAGTGTGGGAGCTGTGCCTGGAGTCACCAAGTCCATGCAGAAAGTCTACTCGGACAACTTCATTAGACTGTTACCTGCTCCAGGTATTGTCTCAGCACCCAACTCAGAGGTGGGCACTTACCTGGGAAACTGTATCCGTGTACAGACACTAGCAGACCCTGTAACACCCATGGACATGAGCCTGCAATGTGGCAACCAGGAAAAGCTTTCCAACTCCTTTGGCACCTCGGGGTTCCAGAACACAGAGCACTTTTTGGTTGTGTTTGGTTGTGTTTCTTCCCCATTTGGGGAAGAAAAGAGCAGACGAACACAGCCAGGAACAAGCTGTCAACGCTGCCCTGGCTGATTGGATGAGTGGTAGGATCAGCTTTTACACGCCACCACCATCCACCCACACTTTGCCTGCCCATCTCAGTGCTGAGATTGTTAACAAGATGTTGGGGGTCTTTGACATCCAAGATACTGAACATACTAAAGAAGACACTATGGAATGCTTGGCCACTGGATAGTCGGATGAGGGGCTGGGTGGTGTGAGCCCACTCAAAGTGGAGGTCAAATGGTTCAATTCTCCAATATATGTCCGGCACGCTTCCATAACCAACTTGTTGGGTTGCGGAACTGCCAGAGGATCAATGCTTCAGTCCCTTTCTCTGCTCTTCCGGGGACCTCCCCAAAGTCCTTCCCTACCCCAATAAAGCCTCTCTTTACTTTTCATCCTAACTGAGCTCCATCTCCTTTCTTCCGCCTCAACCTCTCAAAAACAATTCCTTCTAATAATAAAATTCTGGGTGCTGAGCCCCGGTGGCGTAGTGGTTGAGTACAGGACTGGGGCCCACTGGCTTGGCAGTTCAAATCCAGCACCAGCTCTCCAGAAGCAAGGCTGGGCCTCCCACTCCCTCCAGAGGGCAAGGATGCCCCTAAAATAAAATAAAATTCTGGATGGGATGTCTTCTTTCTTCTTCCTTCTATGTTCAAAATCCCCCTTCTTACTCTCCTCTGGGTAGGGACTCTGGCGTGGAGACTGACAGCTGACTTGACCTTGGACCTTGCTGGGTATGCCCCCCTCCCAGACTCTGGGGGGGGGGGGCGGGGCTGACAGACGTGCCCGGAGTGGCTGCGTCCAGAGCTGTCCCTTTGGAGGATGTCAGGCATCTGCTGACGAACTAAAAGAGAAACACGGCGGTCCCCCTGCAGCAACAGGCCCCGACCCTCCCTTCCACCGCTACCTCCAGTCAGCGCTGCGGGCATCCCTGAAACGGACTGGGTTTACGCGGAGGAATCCCCAGCCGACCACTCCATGCAATCTGGAGTCCCCAGACCCAAGCGGTCGGGGACAATTCCCCGCTCCTCGCGACTCGGTGGGCGAGGTCCACAGATTCCCCCCTGGACGTCGACGGGGCCGGGGCCGGGCCCCCGCCCCTCCCAGCCGGGCGCTGGGGCTTCTGAGTCTGGCCGCCAGGAGGATGCCGCGCGCTCTGACGCCAGGCGCGGTCCTCGCGCCCGAATCCCAACGGCCGCGCGAACGCCCCGTCGGCCGCCGCCGCCAGAGCCGGCCCGCGGCAGCCGCAGCCTCACCCGAAGGCGCGGTCGGCGCCCGGGCTCGCCCGGCTGCCAGCAGTTATCCCCCGCTCAGGCGCGCGCGAAGCCCCCCGAGGGGCCCGGGACTCCCATGCGCGGCGCCCAGGCCGCGAGCAGCCGGCCCGGCGGGGCCCGGGTCCAGCATCGCGCGCGGATGGCCAACGAGGCTTGGAGGCGCTTTCCCATGAAGAAGTCGCAGAATCGTATCATGGGGCCTCTCCCCTCCGACTGGTGGGAGAGTTACTCCAGACGGACCATCTGGTCCCTTCGGCACCCCGGGGCAACTCGGAGCTCGGTGACCATCAAGATCGCTCCTCCGGAACGGAGAGGGCCCCCCACGCCGATCCCCGCGCAGAGGAGCGTGAGGGCAGAATCCCAGGCCCACGCGGAACGGCCCGATCCGTGCGCCAAGGAGACGGTGCTGAGGGCCCTCAGCGAGTGCAAGAAAGGGAGACTGCGGCCAGGCGAGCCGGCCATCTCCGAGGACTCCGTGAGCCCAGCGCTCAGACAGTCAGCATTTAGGCCCCTGATGAAAAATGGTGTCTCCCCTGCCTTTGTGCCAGCCCCTGGACCTCTGAGAAGTCTCTGTTCCTGGGGCTGCAGTTGCTCTGGGACAAGCTCCTGGAGCCGCACAGACGCGGGTGGGCCCTTCGGCTTTCAGAGAAACGCCATTACCAGCTCCTACAGTTCTTCCAGAAGGCCCTCAGAACCTCAGAAGAGGCTGTCTTCCAGTGTGTTCTTCCAGACACCAGAGTGGCCCATAAAAAAGGTCCATAAAATGAATCCATCTCGGTCTCCAGGCTCACTGATTTTAGCCCTGGAGACCCCAGGAGCAGCCTTCAGTTCCAGGCACCTCAACCTAAAGGATCAGCGGCTCTTGTCCAGCCCTGAAGACCTGCCTGTGACGCCACCTCCTCCATTTGATTATTCAGTCCACACTGAGAAAACTGGGCTTGAAGGGAGAGAGGAGGCCAGAGAGAAGATCGGGGCCACCTTGAACTCTGCCACCGCTGAGATGTGGCCTGACATGGGGGAGAGAGCAGCGCCAACCCAAGACACAGCCCCTCATGCTCCGGAAAGCTCAGAGAAAATGCAAGCCTCTCCCTTGCCCTTTCCACTGCCTACCAGACAGGGAGCCAGTTTGGCCCATTTGCCTGAGAGGACAGTGAGCCTGCTGATCCCCATTGGATCCTCACAGTCGGAGTCTTTTCCAGGTACTTCCAAGCCCACTGTGACCACCATCCTGAGTCCTGCTCCTCCCAAATCACCCATCACTGGCAGTATGGCAGGTCTCCCATGGCCCCAGACCCATCAGCCATTGCCCCCGCAACAACCACCACGCCAAGCAATTTGTTTGAATTCATGAGTGGCCCAGCTGCTCATTGTCCTACATATGCACTCACTGCTGCAACTTCGACTTCCTCCCTCCTACTAGTAAGATGAGAGTTCTGCATATGCTAGAATTCCCCTCACACCTGCAGTATCTTCCCATGGTCTCTTCCCCACAACTCCAGGCATTTTAACTCACAACTTTAAGCCGCACTTTGGCAGCTTAAAGTCAGCCCTGTCCGTCAAAGCTCCTTTGGGCACCAGGCAGACTTCTCCATCACCTACAGATGCTTGTACGCCCCTCGCCCCTCCGCCGTGGTCCAGGGAAGGCCACTCCTGTAGTCATGCCAACCACCACACCCAGCACATCCAAGGACTCTGCTTCCAAGTTACCTTGGAATCTCGGTGGAGCACACCCTATCCTTGGCAGTCCAAGGAGTACCACCTACTCTGTCCCTTCCCTCTGCCTCACTTCACGGTGTGCCTGTGCCCCAGGCTCCAGGTCCACATCAGCCACAGGACCCCCACATCGGCAGACCACCATTCATTCCGCCTGCACACACAGCCAGTGTCTTTCACGACCCCTCTGCAAACCTCAACCCTCACAAACCAGCCTGCACTGGCTTTCACCGGAGCTGCCTTTCCAGCCCCAGCACTCACCAAATCTCTCTGGGTGAAGCTCAGCACCCCCTTTCTCAATACCCCCAATAACCCCTTCCCAGGCTACACAGGGGGTAAGGATGGGCAGAAGCAATAGGTCTCCCCAGCCAGCCTTTGACCTTGGTTTCAACAGCTCTTTCTTTTTTTGGAAACTGAACAGGCGCACCCTCACCCCCAATGTCAACTCTGCTTCCACCAGTCTTCGTAGTCGACACTAGCACGCCATCAACCTTTGACGCCTTGACAACCTCAGCCACTGCCTTCGCCACCCCTGCCAGCATCCTGCCTGCCTGGGCCAGCACTCCAAAAGGTTTTCCTTCAGATCCAGCTGCTCCACCAGGCTTGGGAGTGACCATACTATCTTCTCTGAGCCGGGCTTCCGGTCCTGTATTTGGCAGCACAGCTCCACGTCCCTTTGCCTTTGGGGGATTAGTGACCCCAATGGACTATGGAGAATCTGACCAGCACGCCTGATTCCGTTCCTAGAGCCTCCAGCGCTGGAGGGGTGCCCTGTGGGAACACCATTAGCTTTTCGGAGAAGACTGGAAGAGGAACATCCCAGGGTTGCCCAGCCAAAGTGTAACTGTGACTTCAGGGATGGCCAGCACTCCTTCAGTGAAGGCTTTCTGTCCAGTGCTGGCCCTGCCCCACTTTGCTCAGAGTTCTCTTGTTCCCCAGTCACTTACGACAGGTAGCTTTGGGACCCCTGATCCACTTTCCCAGGGGTCTTCTGGGACAGGACTTTTGACACCCTCTGTCCCTGCACTTTCCATCGGCACCACAGCAAATCCCCCCAGGAATCTAGAGCAAGGGCATGCCCACAGACACCACTGACACAGCAAATAGCCCATGCTTGCTGTCACTCTCACCCGGGTTTGGACTTTAACTTGCTGTGGAGAACCACTGTCTCTTGAGTGTCTACACATACCCTAGATCTGAACCTGGAGCTTTAGATGCTCACCCCAGGTATCCCTAAAGAAAGCCTCCACTAAGACACTTAGGTGTGGATTACAGACCAAGACTAGGCAGGAACAACCCTTGTGAACTTGAACCGTGCCCTCCCTTCTCAGTGGTGGGTGTGTCTTGGGTGCAGGCAGGCTTCTCCCGAATCTCTAGGAAAAAGGAGTCTCCTAGATGCTAGCGTGCTTTGATTTGGTCTAAGAAGTGCTCTGAAAGATCCTACTTCTTTTCTTACGGTTTTGATGGTTAGGAGTTTGGAGGCAAATATTTTTAAATGTGATTTGAGTTCGAGTTCAATTTTCCTGATACCTTTTGTACCTCTGGTGCTTTAAGCTTTTTCCAAGAGGGAGGATGTTTTAGCTCCATGCTTCTCTCTGTCGATGGAGCTCCTAAAGCCTTGTTGAATCATCTGTCCAGCCCCATATCTCCCACAGGGGCCATTTCATGGGCACGTTCCCTTGAGAACTGGGCCAGGCGTGTTGACCTTCCCTGCTTGCCTCCTCCTTATCTGACACCCTTCCCTTTGCCACTCATTGTCTTATCCTCAGTGTGTGTTTTCTCCTTTCATGCCAGTTGGGAAGATGACTGGCTGGTAAGAACGAGGCGGGTTGGCAGAGCAGGCAGTGACTGGGTAAAGGATTCTGGGGCCTGGGTAATCAGATGGGCCTAGAGTAATGGCTGCCTCTGTGGATCTCTGGGTTTACACCAGTAGGTGTGCTTTCGGGAATGGCATGTCAGGAAGCAGAGTCACGGGAGAGGAGGACAGGGTGATGTGCCCTTTCTTCTTCTCTGCCCCAAACAGGTCATGCGTGTTCCCTCTTGTAAAGACTAGAACGGCTAAATGAAGATGCCAAACCTTAAGGGGTTCTTTTTGTGGTGTTGGTGGTTGCTTTTTAATCCAGAACTCATGAAAACACTCCTCCCCACTCCCCTTCTCTCTCAGTGACAGTAGGAAACTTTCTGGGCCCCGAAAACAAAGGAAGAAAGGTAGGAACAGCAGGAACCTAAGCTGTCATCAAAGCGGGTCTCTTCCCAGGCAGCAGCATTTTCTTTACTGCATCTACTATCCTGAGTACAACGACAGAAAAGAGCATGAAAATACATCCCAGTGTCCACCTCTCTCCCGTCATATGGACACATTGGGAAAGAAGCAGTCTCAAACAAGCTGATAGCTTGTACAGTGCTGAAAGAGGTCTATGATGTAGGACTTACTGTTACATTCATACCAATATAAATGCAGGAAAATGTTTTTTAAAAACTTGCTTGTGATCAACCCAGCTAGTAAAGGAGAGAGAGATTCATGCAATCATCTAATCCTGAATGGTTTCTGCCTGTGCTCTTTTTTTGTTGGTGGTTTGTTTGCTTGTTTGGTTTGTGTGTGTCATCTCTAACAGAATAAAAAGAACCAACCGCCCCTGTGGGTTTCCAAGACTTTCACTCCTCCAGGGACAGAAAGTTTCATATTTCTACCACCAAGCGGCTGGTGGTTTTGAATTGCTGATCATTAAATTAGCAGCTCACCATGTAACCTATCATGCCACCCATTAATAGACCACTCCTCAAACTTCAAACTGTAAGCCAGGTTGGTCTGATTCTAAATATTCATGCTTGTTCCACTCTTCAGAGGTTGCCAAAAACTCAGCTTTAAGGCATTCTCTAACCACAAATTGACATTTTAAAGATGGAGAAAGGAGCTTTATGCATTGTCCACTGCTCTTTTGTGATGAGTGGACGTCTATGCGCTGATGACTATGCCATGGTAGGCCCGGCACACTCAGAGCTGAAGGACAGCAACTGTTATAACAGTTTCTATTTAATAGCAAGATTGGAGAGTCATTTCATCCAACGAGAGGGACAAGTGCCAGGAGCATGGCAGCAGGTAGACAGACATCTATTTAAGCTTAAAATGACCTTTGAACCCTCTGTAATGTGTGAGAACGAGGCAGCAAATGGAGAAGGGCCTTGCAGACCGAGGGAAAACAGGTCCATAGGCAAGTAAGGTCTGTAGAATAGGGTTTATTGGGAAACTTCTCAAAGAGGTATTGCTAAGACCGCAATACCAGGGCCAGATCACGAACATGCTGATGAGCCAGCTCATGTAGACTGGACAGTGTCCCAAATGCAATGGGGAAAGATTTTAAGCAGGAAAGAGTCAGATTTATACTTGGGATTCACATTGCTCCCGCTGTCAGGTAAGAAAAGACCTGAATGACGGCTGACTAAGCTCTTGCTGTCAAGTTGTCTCCAACCCCAGGGGCCGTCATGTGTCACAGTGCAGAATCGCTCCGCAGCGTCTTCATGGCTGTCATCTTTAGGGAAGTAGATCACCAGAAATTCCCTCCACCGTTCCACTAGCTGCCTTCAAATTGCTAACCTCCCTCCCCCACTCCCCCCACATGGCCAGTCTTTCAGTAAAGCACAAATTTCTTGCACTACTCAGGGAACTAAGGGCAAAATAGAGGGTTGAAAATGTTTGCAGAACTTTGGAGGGTTACCAGCAAACATTAAAGATGTAAAATTGAACCAGGCAGTTAGAAGTGGCCCTGGGGAAGCAGCAAGCAGTACGAACAGAATTTTGTAAGCAAGTGCATGGTTGCAAGCAGAGGTGATTCTCAGGGCCAGAGCAGTGGGGAATTCAAGGAGGTTGACATAATTTTGGCAGAAAATTACTACATTGGATTTTGTATAGGCTAAATGTGAAACTGCTATAAGACAAGAATATATTCAATAGGCTGCTGATTAATTTATTTATCCACACCGACAACTGTTATCTAGAGCATGTCAGCTACTCTTGTGATTCCGGGAATTTATCCATGATGGACAACATTCCCGCTGTTGTGGCATTTATATAGAAAAATAAGCAATACACATAACTGAAAACAAATACTGTAACAAAGAGATTATGAATTATATTATAAATATAAAGAGAACAAAGTAGAAAGGAAGATTGACCTACAGTCTCTCTGATAGGTCTAATTTTATGTCAACTTGATGGGGGCAAAATTCTTAGTGGTTTCACAGTTAAGACCTAGTAATCCTCCATGATAAGCAATAACACAGTGTAGTCAGCCCTGGAATGATATAGGTGATGAGCAGGCAATCAATTGAAAAGAATTTTCCTCAAGGAGATTGACCTACTCCTAATAAAAGTGGGTGCATTCTCCCAGGTCTGGATCTTGCACCTGACTTGTCAATCTCTTGTTCTTTTTTTTTTTTCTTTGTTCTTTTTTAACTTGAGCCAACAGCCTGTCATCTGACTTGCCTACCTTGGCTTTATTCTCCTGTACACCGACAAGCCTGTCATTTTGAGGACCTGGCGTTCATTAGCCCCCACAGCCTTGTGAGTTGGGATAAGGCTCCCAGCCTACTTCCGACTTGCCTATTTCTACAACTTTGTGAGCTATTCTCTTGATGTAAATTTCTCTTTCTATGTGCATATGTAAGCCTCACTGGTTTTGCTTCTCTAGACATCCCGGCCTAATGTAAGTGTCATCAAAGGTCTTGTGAAAAGTTATCAGAAGCAAAGACTGAAACCCAGGGACACAATTGGCCAAACAGTTGTTTTGGGAAAAACAATTTCAGACACAGGAGTACCTGTTCCAAAGCAACAAGTGGAGGCTTTGAGTCAGAGGATGAAATGACCTCACTCACACCCAGCAAGATCCTTCTGGCTGCCCAATGAGATGCTGGAGAGGAGCAAGACAGGAAGCAGAAACTGGGGAGGAGTGTGCTGCAGGAAAACAGGTGGGAAAAAAATGGTGGCTTGGATTATGGTGGTTATGGGTTGCGTGTACAAGGTGAAGGATGTGCAATTTAAGAGGCTTTGAGGTGAAGAGAGAAACTCTGGATAAAATTGTATGCTGGCTGAACAACTGATAGTCAGAGTCTGGTCAGAGCTAGTGAAATAAATGTTAGAAAGAGGTAAGATACATTAAGGGAAAGATGTATAAAGACAAGACAGGGGCTGAGCCCCGGTGGCGTTAAGTGGTTGAGTGCGGGACTGTGGTCCGCGGGCTTGGTGTTTCAAATCCAGCGGCGGCTCTCAGGAGCAGCGCTGGGTAGCTACCACAAAGGACAGTGATGCCCAAAAGTGATGCCCAAAAAAGAAAACAAAACAAAAAAAAGACATGACAGAGGGATGAGTGAATCTTTGTAGACTACCAGGAAGTTTGTGGACTCCTCACATGGGGTCAGTGTAAGTAGCTAAACACTTGGGAAAAAAATATATATATACACTGCTTCATCTCATAGAATTCATGACACGTCCAAACTCAAAACAAAAGTATAAGACATGAGAAGAAATGGTAGATTGTGTTTAAGAGAAGGAAGGTTTTCTTACAGTCCCCAATAAAACACCTTACCTATGGAGCTGGCTATATCAACATTAAGAGTTTTTGTAGCAAAAATACCATAAACATGGTTTGAGGGGCTGAGCCCCAGTGGCGTAGTGGTTGTGCACAGGACTGCAGCCCACTGGGACAGAGGTTCAATTCCAGCAGTGGGGCTGGGCCTCCTACTCCCACCATTGGAGAGCAGTGATGCCCCCCCAAAAACAAACAAACAAACAAACATGGTTTGAGAAAACTGTGAAACTAGGAGAGGTATCTGCAGTTTATCAGGAAATAATACCCACAAAACATAAAGAATGTCAGCACCCCAAGAAAAAAATAACAGAAACATAAGAAGGTGATTTTAAAAACTGTTTTCTAAGTGGCAATGTTAAACAAAAATTGTACAGGATCAACATAGCCTCATGATGACAGTGAGTTTGGTTTTGGTTTGAAGCTAGTAATTAATGAATATGAGTTTAGAATATGATACTACTTCCAAAACTGGACAATGCAAAAATGCAGGCAAGTAGTTGAGAGAAAGTATTTTAAGTACACACCTGGTGAACATGTAGAATGTTGAGCTTGATTGGTTTATTGAAATGCACTCCATTATTTATCTCTCTTGTGCCAGAAGGAATAATGAGTTACTCGGAGGGAGATAGTCCACCCGGAGTCAATCAAACCCAAACACACACAAAACTGCCAACAACACCAATAAGAAAAAAAAGAGCTCAAATAGCAAGCTCTACCAGGGTTTGTTTAATACTATGCTGGAGATGAATCAATTCTGAGTCTTAGAAAAGCAATATTCGTCACTAGAAACACATCTCATGTGTGGGGCAGGAACACATGGCCGTATCCATCAGACCCTGGATGGGCTCTTCCTTAATGATATTCCTGGATGGCTCCACACTGAACTCAAAAATCCACCTTCCCGGTCCTAATGTGATTGTTTTGACGCCTTAAAACTTGAACATAAAGGAGTCCAATGAATCTCATGACTTCTTTCAATGGCGAGTGTCATGTACAAGTGTCACTCATAGAAGTGTTTTGTGGCTTGTTTTATTATGGGTTGCCCCTCTAAGCCTTTTCAGCTTCTCTGAGAGCCTCATCATCTACCTTTTAATTTTTTTTAATTTTAAATAATTTTATTGGCACTTAATCCACATATCACACAATTCAGGAGTTCAATGACATCAAGAAGAGTTGCACAATCATTAGCTGGCGTCTTTGGTAGGGTGGGTATCGACCAAGGTTTGACCGAAGAAGGAAGAATTTTCTAAACACACCCAGGTTGTGGGTAAAACTAAATTCCCTGTTGCTGTAAAACAGGGTCTTCAATTTCTGTTAAGGTATTTGAGGAAGACATCTACAGTTCTTTGCCATGTGGACTTTGCAATTAAGACATTTCACAAATGTCACCTTGCTTCTTCAAAGCCAGCAGAGGAGGTGAAGAGGGAGAGAGAGAGAAAGAGGGAGAGAAAGAGAGAGAGAGAGAGAGAGAGAGAGAGAGAGAGAGAGAGAACCATCTTTTGTAACTGACACACCCAATCACTACATCTTTGCCATCGCCTACTCATTAGAAAGCAAATCACAGCTTCTTCGCACACCATAGGAGGGCAGGTCATGCGGAGCAGGCAAACTTGGAGGCAGGGATCAGGAGCCCATAGAAAAATCCGCTCTTATCCAGTCAGACCATCTCTACTGATGACACTTGGTTGTCATGTCCTATCGTGTAAATGTAAGGGAAAATGGAAAAAAGGGAGCTAGACTGAAAGTGAGTGGATATTGTCCATTCAATTGGAGGCACTTTGAAAAGACTTATTGACAAACATAGTCATTTCATTTTAGCTTACAAAGAGGATAGCATAAATGTATTTTAATATACTAATTATTATTTTATATTGTATTGTGTACATTGTCCCACCACAACAAATAACCTTAGGACATATAGTTTGAAAGCTTCATATGTTCTATTTGAATGCAAGGCACTTATGAACCATAAGCTTCATATTTGTTCTGTGTTCTCAGCAGTAAAGACACTTGTACATTTGCTACATTGCAATGAAGGTCTTGCTTTATTTGTACATTCCTACATTTTGGGGTTTTGCTTTTCCCCAATATTATATTTTCCCTTATTAGTGTTGAGATGATGACATTGAAATTGATGAGAGATTTTTTTTTTCGGGGGGGGGGGGAGCATCACTGCTCTCCGGTCGTGGGAGTAGGAGGCCCAGCCCCACTGCTGGAATTGAACTTCCATTCCAGTGGGCCGTAGTCCTGCGCACAACCACTACGCCACCAGGGCTCAGCCCTATGATGAGAGATTTAAAAGAAAACATACACACATGATATCCAATGTTAAAAACTATCGATTTGATCATTATAATATGAGTACACCACAGAAGACACTTATGTTTTTCAAACACTCACTTAAATGTGTCAGACAAGAGTGCTCGCTTCGGCAGCACAAATACTAAAAAACACGAGAAGGCAATGGTTCAGATAGCTTACCTTTCCAAGTTAAGGGCTGAAGAGTCAAGGGAACAGGAAATGCTTTACCAGAGTGAAACATTTGATAAAAGACTTATGGGTGATCTTTGTATTATTCTTACAAACTTTCTGTCTATTTAAAATGATTTTCGCCCACTGGCATAATGGTTGTGCGCAGGACTGCGGCCCACTGGGATGGAGGTTCAATTCCAGCAGTGGGGCTGGGCCTCCTACTCCCACCACCAGAGAGCAATGATGCCCCCCCCCCAAAAAAAAAAAAAGATTTTCCAATTAAAAGGTAAGAAACCTTTTCATGAACATTTGAAAAAGCAAAAAGACTAGAAAAATGAACGTTCAAATTGTCATCAACTAGCTTTAAATAATTATTGATATTTTTCTTAGGTTGTCTCCTCTATTGCTTTTGTCTGGGCTGGGGTCGCACCAGGTAGCCCGTCGCAGCCCTTTGCAGCAGTCTCACAAGAAGAAGATGAACAACCTGCTGGATTTTGTAAAGCCTGCCTCTGGCATTTCAAAGAGCTTCTCTCCCCAGGTAGGGCACAGCCTCTACATTTGGGGAAGCAAGTTTATCTCCCAACCCGAAACTTGCAAACACAGCACGAGAAATCTCCCCTTTCTTTCATCAGGCCACACGTCTGTAGCTCAAACTCTATATACATCCCACCACCCCAATACTGGGCACACCCCAAAACTCTAGCCTAATTTACTGGTCTACAGAAACTGCCAGGGAGTTATTTTCCCTATAAAACCTCTGTATTTTTCACCTCTGACTGTGACTTGTTTCCTTATTGCGCCTATACCTCTGCCTATCAGCCTTCTGCTAATCAACTAGGATTTAAGCAAACTCAAGGTATGATATTGTGAGTTTTTTTTAACTTATATTTCGGTATGTATGCCTAATGATGAAGACAAAATTGCTCTGAGCTTATCATAAGGACATGAGAGGAAGAAAACACGAAAACTCTGTCCATTGTTCAGAGAAGGAGAGGGGTCACCATGGTCTGGCCAAATCCTTTGACTCTTTTTAGCTTTGGAATTCAAGGCACACTATGACTGTGGGGAGGGACCCAGCCAAAGGAACACCTCTAGGTCGAGGTACCCTGGATGAACTTCCTGTACTGGATGTGGCAAGATCTACGAGTAGGTAGCCGTTTTTTTGTTTTTTGTTTTTTGTTTTTTTTTTTACTCTAAGAGTAGGAAGATAGATTGCAATTCAAGAACACTGAGCAACAGGGTGGGAAATGAAACTGCATGTAGGAGGAACTGGAGAATAGAAAAAGGGAATGAAACCCACACCCTAGAGATACCACTGCTGACGAGGATGGGATTTGAACCCACGCGTGCCGAGCACAACGGATTAGCAGTCCATGACCTTAACCACTCAGTCACCTCGTCCCTTAAAAGACATCATCTTAACCACTTGGCCACCTCTTCCTACAACGGATGCTTTTAAAAAGGCTTACTTTTCAGAACATTTGACAATGAAAAAATCTTAGTGATATGTGTAATAATGGGTGACATCAACTGTTACATGAGATTGCGTAAGCCTAAAGCTTAGTGGTACAAACTCATCCTGGTCATGCACTTCCAAAAGATTAAGGTGCAGCTTTACTCCGTGGTCCATGAATGCGCTGTGATTTACATCTTCTCAAGGGCAGGGGGTCTTGTTTCTGTCTTTTCTGTCCTGGCTCCTCAAAACTATCCTCATCTTAGAGAGTCTGCCTTCAGAGAAGCCTTCACATTGAGTCTAACCTGCTTATCTTCCCCAGCTCGACCATCATCGCCCTTCAGTGCTCACTGTTCGCCTAGATCTGAACATAAGATGTACTCTGAGCTACTATTTTATAGCTCATATAAGGAAACCACTTTAACTCCAGCGGGGAAAATCAAATAGTTCCAGGAAGCTAGGTACAATGAAGCTCTAAAGAAAAGGGGGAAAGAAAGAAGAAGAAAAAAAGAAAAAGGGGGAGGGAAGAAAAGAAGGAGAAATTTAAATTTAGATCAACCATTGAATAACCTGATTAGATTGTACGTTTCTTTCCTTTACCAAATCACCTGATATTGGCTTACTTTGGTTTGGCTACTTTAAGCTGTAGTTCCCCACCTGGGTTCCTCAGTAGCTCAGTGAATTAGTTCTTGTTTCCTAACCTATAAGGTCACTAGTTCAAAGCCACCAAACCTGTGAGGGTTTTATTTATTATTTATCTTACTCCTGTAAATAGAGATTCACAGTCTCAGAAATCCACACGGGCAATTCCACTCTGTCCTTTAACACTGTCTACGAGTCAGTATCCACTCAAATAGTAGCAAACCTGCATGTGATACAGTCTGGAGCTCTTTCTGAGATTTGAAATAGGAAGCAATGATTTGACAACTGCATTTTCTAGAAGGCTAAGACAAATCTGCACCTCTAAAAGCTCCCAATAAAAATGATTAATTACCAGTGGTGAGAGGGGCGATACTGAGAGGGTGGAGGGAAGGTGGAGTAGAACGCGGGAACCAATTATAAGGATCTACACATAACCTCCTCCCTGAGGTATGGACAATGGCGAAGTGGGAGGGAGACATTGGACAGTGTAAGATATGACAAAGTAATAATAATTTATAAGTTATCAAGGATTTATGAGTAATGGGGAGCGGGGGGGAGGGGCGGAGTGAGGAGCTGATGCCAAGGGCTTAAATAGAAAGCAAATGTTTTGAGAATGATGAGGGCAACAAATGTGCAAATGTGCTTGACATATAATGGATGTCTGTATGGATTGTGATAAGAGTTGTATGTGTTCCCCAAAATGACTTAAACGGTGATTAACTTGAAAAAAACAAAAATTAAAAAAACAGACAAATTCACTTTGTTGTAAAGCCATTTCAGACAGGCTTCTGAGGGCTGGCTTCTGATGGTTAATATTTGATTTCCTGGATAAGAAAAACTTTGAAATCAAAGGAAGATATATGTTATTAATATTTCTAACCAACACCACACTCTTATTAACTCCACAGAAGGGCCAGCAGGAATTGTTGACCCCCTCAGCCGCAGAAAAGTCAGAATGGAAATTTAGAAAAGTCTTACCCAGGAGAGGCGACAGGGAAAGAGGTGTCCGCAAACAAGAACACCTGCTCAGTTGCGTGACAGCATCTATTTTCTTCAAGCTTTGTCCTTCTCATTTTCAACCTGCTGCCCTCGGCCTCCCTTCTCTGGGTGCCCCAGTTCATCCCGGTCAGCACGTTGTGCACACGGGAGAAGTGCTGGATGAAGGCCTGCTTTTCTTGCGCATGAGCGTCCGCTGTCTGCTCTGCATTCGTTCTGAGAGGAGCGAACTGCTCTGCTCCAGGATGCTAGCTCTTGCTTCGTCAGCACATTTCTTTGGCGTTTATTTAAATCTAATAGTAGAGATAAATGATAATGAGCAGGCACCGATGGCCACGTTACAAAATAAATACAGTTTTACAGAATCTGGAAATCTGTTTTCTTGGATGCGAGATAAACGGAAAGGTTTTTCTTAAAACTCGAGTAAAAATTTGAGTCGGTAACTTTCAAAGACCTATCAATGTAAGCTCTCTTTCCTGGAGCGTGTAAGATGTTTGGCCAATTCCTCCTCCTGAAACCACACAAAACGTCCAACCCAGACCCAGATCCAGTCCAGAGTCTTCTTTATGGGAGACGTCGTCGTAGACATCAGCAGTCACCCCGTCCTTCATCGCCATCAAGAAGCATCTACTCCCCAGCGCCTCCACCCCACCCCACCCCAAAGTGCGTAAGATGTCCTGTGACCGAGGTCGGGCCATTTGCGCCGGGAGCTGGTGGCAGTTAGACGTCGCAGTATCGGGGACCCGCTGAGCCACTCTGCTGCCTGTGCGCTCCCCAGAGCTGCTTTTTCTGCCCCACTCATGTCCTCTCCGCAGGCCCCACAACCTCTCGGCCTTTTCCCGGATCGCCTCAAATCTGAAGCCGC
>PVJH01037782.1:0-17663 GCA_004026705.1 Nesogale talazaci | reverse complement strand
CGCACGGGGAGGTAAAGGGGCCTGGGGAGTGGAGAGAGGGGGGCACACACACTCAGGCAGGGGTGGGGGGGACAGGATTCCTCTCCCCCTCCCAGGAGCTCGCCTGCCCCTGCCTGGCCAGCCTGTGTACCTGTAGTCCACAGCGCAGGAGAGCAGGTGCGTGTGGAGGATGGTGATGACTGTGGGGGGCAGGTAGCCCAGCACGGGCTCGTCCAGCACGTCCAAGAAGTCCAGCAGCTTTAGGGGTTGAGGCAGGAGGGCTGTGAGGGGACCCCATCTGCCACAGAACTCGCCACGCCGCTGCCCGCCCTCCAGCCCCGTGCCCATAGCTCTTGCCCCCATTTATCCCACGGATTGTCCCCTTTTCAGGAAAAAAAAAATCCCCCAAGCCCCTGGTGATGAAACATTCATGTGTTATAGCCCATAGTCCGGGATAAAGTGTAGGTGTCTGTACCCCCTGCCCCTCCCCATCCCGATCCGGGAGCCCTGGTGCCGTGTTGGTTAAGCACCAGACGATTAATCAAACCACTCGGTCCCCCTGGGAGAAAGACAAGGCTTTCTGCTCCCCTGAAAAGTTACAGTCTGGGAGACCCCCGGGGGCTGTTGGATGACTGCAGGTCACTAGGGGGGGCTACTGCCCACTTTGGGGCTGAGAACTGCAAGGTGGGCAGTTCAAACCAGCAGCTGTGCCTCCGGTGCCCGTTACAGTCCCCGACATGCCCCCTCCCCCTGGCAGCTCAAGCCTGTCCTACAGGCTCCCGATGAGTCGGCATGGGTTGGATGGCAGTGAGCCCCCCTCCCCCCGCCCCCAGGTCAGCCCTGGCCCTGCCCAAGCCTCACCTGGGAATGCCAGCTCTGCTCAGGCAGGGCCATGCAGTGGCGCAGGGTGGCTCTGTGCAGACGCATGGTCACCAGGAACTCCTAGGGGCGGGGGAAGGGCCAGGTCAGGGTGGCAGCAGCCCTTCGCCTGCGCCCCGCCCCCGCCCAGGGAGAGGACAGGACACGCTGGGGCAGCCGCACCTTGACGTTCTTATGTGGGTCCAGGTGGATGCGCACGGCCGTGGACAGCATGGGGGGTGGCCGGCCCTGGCCCTTCTGGCCGGAGGCACCCCTCTCAGCTACCCCGGCCTCCGAGGGGTAGATGGTGGGGTTCAGCCGGGCCGGGGGCGTGAAGCTGGGCACCTCCAGGGACGTGGGCAGCGGGTAGTCATCCACGGCTCCTGGGGAAGGAGGGTGTGAGCCCCCCCCACCCTGCCCAGGACCCTGCCCGCCCGTGGGCTCCGCACCTCGGTGGTAGAGGGTGGCTGTCTCTGCTTCCAGGCAGAAGTAGCCGAGCCCCGGCTGGCCGCGGTGCTGGGAGACGCTGAAGAGGGTGCTGTGCTCCACGTCCAATACCAGCTCCCCGTGCTGACCCTCCAGCCGCCGGCCCCCCTCGCCCTGCAGAGAGAGCAGCGGGGCTGGCCCTTGGGATTCCGGGGCCAGGCTACGGAGGCCCTGGGCAGTACCTGCTCACCTGCCTGGGACTGACTGCTGCCATGCTGAGGCATGCATTACACGTGGGTGAGCAGCGGCACCCCCCTCATCCCCCGCTGCCCCATCCAGGATAGGGGGCCCTGGCATCACGCAGTGGCACCTACCTTGCTCTCACAGAGGGCGGTGACCCGGCCCCTCAGCACGGTCACCTGGGCGGAGAAGGCACTCTGGGAGTGGGGGATCGGGGGCTCTCGGGTGGGGGGCACGCTTGGCGCACCCACTGAGAAGTAGCAGGTGTCCTCGTCTTCAGAGTCCGAGTCTGGGGGAGAGGAGGGCCGAGTGGGACGGGGGAATCCCGGGCCAGGGACACACACCCCTCTCCCCCGCAGCCCAGTGACCACACGCACTTACCCAGCTTAAAGGCGGATTTGCACATCCTGAAGGGGTTGGGGAAGCCGGGGGGAGCCGCGGTGGGGCCAGGCGTGGGGAGCAGCTCGGAGGGCTCCCACATGAGCAGGTCATTGTTGATCCTGAGATGGAGGGGCGTGGAGCAGGGGGCAGCCGTGGGAGGCGGCCCCGCCCCCCAGCCCCACCCAGCCGCCAGCCGGCACCCCACCTGTTGTAGATGTTCTCGTAGAGCTCCTTGCTGGGCAGGAAGATGTGGGCACTGGGCAGGCTGACTTCCAGGCTGCAGCGGGACAGCGCCAGGGTCCGGTTCTGGAAGGCCCGCATCTCCTCGGGCTCTCCGGGGATGACCATCTAGGCGGGGAGTGGTAGATGAAAATCAGAGGCCAAGGTAGGGCAGCCACAGGGCCGGCCATCAGCGTCTCTCACCACCCCACCCCCATTTGAACTGGGGTACGGGGGTCCCCAGGGATGTGTAGCCCCCCCCCCACTCCTCACCCCGCTGCCAACTGTCCCAGAAGACAGAAGCACCCCGCCCCACACCTGAGGCCCCGCCCCACTCACCTCCTCCGACTCGTACATGGTTCTCTTGGAGGAGAAGGGCGAGGGCTCCGGCTCCCGCAGCTCGCACGGGCTCTCGGTGGAGGACTGCTCCAGCTCCTCCGCCTTGTCCAGCGTCCCCTCCCACGGCGGGAGGCCAGGCGGGGGGTTCAGCGTCACCACGACCCTGCGGCGGCGGGGGGTGGGGGAACGGAAGGTGGTGGCCCGGGGCCTGTCACTGGCCTGCAGCCCCCGCAGCCCCTCTCCCGCCCGCCCGTGCCCCCCTGCAGGAGCCCCGCTTACTGGGGCAGGAAGTACTTGCGCCCGTGGGCCTTGGGGTCGAGGGCTTTGGAAACTCGCAGGCAGGGCACCGGTGGCCTCTCCCCGTCTTCGTAGGTGCCTGGGGTGGACCCGGGAGGGCGGTCACCACGGCCTCCTCCCACCTCTTCCCGGGCCAGGCCAATCAATGGGCACTGTCCTTTAGCGCTGGCTATTGCCCTCCCTCTGCCCCCCCCCACCCCGCTCTCGGGCCGCGGGGAGGGGGGGGAAGGACCCCATGAGGGGAGACTGCTGCCCTCGCAGGCCAGGTTCCGGGATGGCTCTCACCGTGCAGGTCGGAGCAGGTGAGCTCCAGGCGGGTGGGGGCCGGGGGGCCAGGCCCACTGCTAAGCTCTGACCGGAACTGGGGCTCACTCAGCTCCAGCCGCAGCTGCTCGGCCCGCACGGCCCGGCCGGCCCAGGGGTCCCGCTGGGGGCGTAGGTCGGCGATGGGGAAGCGCAGCCGGAGGGTGGCCCGGGGCGCCGAGAGCCCCACCACCATGCGCTGCTCGGCCGACGGCGGCGGGGGCTCCGTCTGTCAGAAAGTCGGGCACGGGTCAGGGCCGCCCGCCCACCTCCTCCGCTGGACGGCCTGCGGGGCCCGGCCTCCCCAGCGGCTCCTCACCATCAGGCCTGCCGGGGGCCGCCCTGGGGGCTGCTCCGGGGGCGTGGTGGCCAGGCGCAGCGTGGCGGTGAGTCGCTCCACGACGGCCAGGTCCACTTCCGCCTGGAAATCGGCCAGCTCCAAGGCCAGCTCCGAGTGGCAGTGGCACGTGACCTGCCGCCGGTGCCGACTCTGCGGGCAGGGGTGGTCCGGTCAGACCCCGCCCACCAACCCCTCCAGGGGAAGCAGCCCCTGTTTTGTGTCCCTGGGACTCGTGATGCCCAGGGGGGTGGCCGGGAGGGCCAGGGCACAGGAGCTGCAGCAGGAGGGGCAGAGCGGTCACCTTAGAGCAAAGTGACCAGATCTTAACATTGGTAAAGCGGGGCACCATTGACGGGGAGGGGAGGTTGGGGGGCGTTGGGGAGGTGAGGGCATTGGGTAGAGGAGGTATATTCCCTTCCCATTCACTAGTTTGTCATGCATTCTTTTTTAGGCATCACTGCCCTGGTGGTGGGAGTAGGAGGCCCAGCCTTTGCTCCTGTGAGCGGGAATTGAACCTCTGTCCCAGTGGGCCGCCCACAACCACTACGCCACCGGGGCTCAGCCCTGTCATGCATTCTTTCCAAAACTCGGGACTTTTTTTAAAACGCCATGAGGCGCAGGAAGGATTGTTTGAAATTGGGAGGTCTGGTCGCTTTACCCTGGAGGTCCGCCGCAGGGTCTGCGTGTGGCGCAGGCGGGCGCAGGGCTGGGCGGAGACCTGGGAGCCCAGGCTGCTGGGGAAGCTCAGGACCTGAGAGGGCGACGAGGAAGGGGACTGGTCAGTGGGGTCCTGGCCGGCCGGAGGCGCGTCTGCCCCACCCGCTGGACCGTCCCCCACCTCTGTGTACTCGGGCTCCAAGGTGGCGCGGGGCCACAGGCACTCGAGCACCTCCAGCTGCCCGAAGCGGACCTCCGTGCTGGTAGCGCGCTGGCTCTGGGCACCCGTCCGAAGCTCCCAGTTCAGCTGCATGGCGGTGCCCGTCAGACTGCGGGCAGAGGACAGGCCTGAGCCTGCGGGGCCAGGGCGCTCTGCCTGGGCATTCCCCCCTGCCCGGATCCCTCCTTTGAGCCCCCGCCGAGGGCCCGCACCGGACGTGGCTGTGGGGACAGGCTTTCTGGAAGCGAGCCCGGAGCTGGTGGAAATCGCGGGTGCCGAGGGGCCCGTCCTTGGTGGCATCGAATTCGGCAAAGAAGCAGGCGACGAGGTCGGGGGGCGGGGCGTCCGGGGCGAAGCTGTGCAGCAAGGTCAGCGTCACGCCCCCCAGGGTGATCTTCAGCTGGGAGTCGGGGCGCAGCGTGTCTGGGAGGGGCGTGGGGCCCACCTTGCCTGCGGGCACAGGGGCTTCCTCACCAGGGGCTCTCCCGGGAAGCAGCCGGGAGCAGCCCGGACTGGTGGCCCTCCGGATGACACCCAGGCACCCAGCCCCTCTCCACAGGGCCCCGCCCCCCCGCTCCCCCACCCCCAGGCGAGGGGGCCGCACCGGCGGGGCGGGGCTGCGAGAGGCGGCGGGGGCCGGGCCCGCTGTGCAGGGAGGAGCTCAGGTCCACGTCGGAGAGTGAGAGCTCGGAGACGGCGGAGGTGGCGCTGCTCGTGAGGCCGGCGGTCATGGAGAAGAAGAGCTCTGCGGGCGAGGCAGGGTGGCTGGGGGCGCGGTTGGGCTTGGGCCCGGCTCCCCCTGCCCGCGGTGCCCGCCCACCCTCCTGCCAGCTGCTGCCAGCCCGCCGCACCCACCACTGCTGTCCAGGTTGACCAGGGGATCCAGGCTGAGCGGCGCTGCCTCCGGCTCGGGCCCTGCCTGCAGCTGCTGGTTCAAGTCCTGTTCGATCAGCCACATGTCCTCCATGCGCAGCGGGCGGCTCTTGTTCCTCTTGTCCACCAGGCCCTCGGAGTCTGTGGGCAGGTGGGGGAGGGGGGCCTTCAGTCCAGCTGGCCAGCCACCTCCCCCCCCCACCCAGCTCCCCCCAAGCACCCAGAGGCCCTACCTGCGAGGCCCAGGTCGGCCAGCAGGTCGAGAAGCTGCTGGAGCTGCTGCGGGGTCAGGAGCAGATGCAGGGTGCCCAACTGCCCGGTCACTTCCAGCTGGGGGCACAGGGGACAGCGACAGGGACCATCAGGACAGCGTGGGCCACCGTTGGGTGCCTGGGAGCCCCACCCCCACCCGCTGTGCCCCAAGGAAGGCTGGACGCCCGCACCCTGGCCAAGGTCTGCCCCCAGCTTGCTGCTCGACCCTGGCTGTCAAAGTTAACCTCAAGGGGGCAGCAAGCCAACCCTCAGGCCACTCAGCGCCCCGCCCCGCACAGGTGCTGGGGACCCACCTTGGGGCCCGGCAAGGCCTCTTTTTTCTTCATCCTCACCGCCAGTTCGATGTACCCCGAGCAGCTGCCAATCTGCAGGAGGGGCTGTGGGGGCATCCCCTGGGGGACAGGGTGGGGACGGAGCATCAGCTGTGGGGGCACGGGCCGGGCAGGGGCAGAGGATACTGGGAGCCGTCCCTGTGCAGAGCCCAGGCCCCCACCTGGGAGGTCTGCACTTCGAAGTACAGGCGGACCCCGGCCAGCAGCAGCTGCTTGTGGAGGAAGGCAGGTGGCTGGCGCACGTCCACTGAGGGCGCCTGCTTGGGGTCCAGCAGGGATTCGTCATAGTACTCCAGCCTGGGGGGAGGGGGTGTGGGAGGCTTAGTCCAACCGGCTGGGCTGGGTCACCCTGTCCAGGGTGGGGTTCGGGTCAATCCTTGCTCTGAAGACCTCCAAGCCCCTTGTCATGGCCCCCCACCCCTCCCCTCCAGGGCGCCCCTGCCCAGCTGACTCCCACCTCTGGATGTGGACCTCCAGCGCCAGGCTGCGCTCCGGGCCCTCCAGCGCGTGCTCCACCCTCACCACGCAGTCTGCGATGACCACCTTGATCCGCTGCAGCACTGCGGGGGAGGGGGGCCGGGGGGGCTCAGGGTCATCCCGGTGGGACCCGCGTGCCCCTGGGCAGTGGGGGCCAGAGGCAGGGCCACTCACCAGAGTCGATGGTCTGGGCAAACACTTCCAGGCCGTCCAGGGGCTCGGGAGACTCAGAGGCATCGGGCACCCCATCCCGCAGGCACTCCTGCGCCATCTCCAGGCTGCTGGTCATGCAGGCTGGCACGTGCCCCAGGCCTGCGCGGGCGGGCGGGAGGGGCTCAGGGGTGGCAGACCCACAGCACGCACCCCCAGTGCCCGGGCCCCTCCCCCAACTGCCTCCTGACCTGGGCTCTGGGCCCCACCCTGACCTGGGCCCTGGCGGGGCTGCAGGAGCAGCTGGAGGCCGGACACGTGCACGGTGCAGTGGTCGGTGAGCAGCGAGGCCCAGGGCACCTCCACTTCGATGGAGCTCACGAAGCCCTCCACCAGCTCCAGGGGCAGCTGCAGGGACTCCATCCGATAGTTTACGTACTGGGGGTAGGGGTGGGGGAGAGCTGGCTCAGGAGAGTCCCGAAGCTGCGGCCCACCTCGGCCTGCCACCCCCGGCCACCTACCCACAGCCCCTTCTGCACCAGTCCAGCCCTTCATGCCCGCTCCCGGCTGCTCTCCTCACTGCTCCCTTCAGAAGCACTGGGGTTGGTGGGTCTTAAAGTATCCCCCCCACCTCATCCTGTGTCCCATTCCCAGCCCCCTTCCAGAAGGGTGCTCAAGAGGTCCTAACCCTGCCTGGGCAGTCACGGGGGGTGGGGAGGGGGGGCAGCAGAAGGACAAGGAGGGGGCAGCAGGTCCCAGGGCTGCTTTGAGGCTGGAAGGCTGGCTGCAGGGAAAGAGCACACCTAGGGCAGGCGGGACGTAGGGTGTGTGTGGACATTTGGTTGGGGGGGGCTACCAGGGAGGGGTTCCGCCTCCAAAGGCGTGGTGGACTTGTACCTGGCTTTGTGGAGTAAGCCAGGAATGAAAGGCATGGTGTTTGCAGCTGACTCACGCCAACTAGCGCTCTGGAGCAGAAAGCGCGGGTCTTGGAACCAGCGCCAGGCAACCAGGGCTCTTCTAAGGTGCCGTTTAACGTCTGCCTCCTGGGCCCAGGGTTATGCTGGGGGGAGACCTGGTGGCTCCCTCAGACAGACACGGGCAGAGCCATGAGGTCTGGCCATCGTCATGCTCGGATGGGGACCCAAGCTGCCCTTGGCTCTGGCCTCTGGGGTCTCTGAGGTGGGGTTACAAGTCAAGCAGCTGGGGACAGGGGCTAAGTTACCAAGAAAGCATCTCTGGGCCACCTGGGCCCAGCTCCTCCCTGGAGACAGGGTGGAACTTGGCCTCGCTAGGGGTCAAGGCAGTTCCACCAGGCTGAGCAGGGTGGGGTCAGAGGGTTTAATGGAAGTACCAAGGGTCTGCCCTGAGGCCAAGATAAGGGCTGAGGTCAGGAAGGCAGCCCCCCCTCCTCCCCACTCCTGGGACTGACAGCAGAGAGAAGTCTCCAACCCAGAGGCCCATTCAACCAAAACTACTACTCAGGAAGACCTGGCTGACCCCAAAGCCTAGTGCCTCCTGCCCACTGCTGTCGGTCTCCCCATGCCTGGCTGGCAGGCCAAGCTCCTAACCCCAAACCCACCCCAGCTGCTCCCGGCCTGGAGGCCTGACCCAGTGGCAGCAGTAAGCCGGGCCTCTAATTGGCGGCTCCTTTACAACCTCCTAAGTGGGTTGAGCTGTGAATCATGGCCCCTGGCCGCCCCCAGTCACAGGCCTCCGACCCAGACTTCAGGATCCTGCCTGCCCCAGCAACTTCGCCCGTCACCTCCTGGCCCGGGGTCAGGTCTCCAGGCTTCTTGAGGGCTCCCCTCCCGGCCGGGGTGCTGACCCCCTGAAAGCCCTTCCCTCAACCCCACTGTCCAGCTGCCGCCCGCTCTCCCCAAGCAGGAAGCTGCCGACAGCCCAGAAGTCACACGAGGTGTTGATCAACAGGGCTGACGCTTGTTGACATCCATATCCGGCGGGAACCGCCCCCCCACCCCCCCCACCCCGGGCTACATCGCGGGGTCAGGAGGGCAGGCTCCCTGCCCGCAAGTGCTCTTCCCCGGCGGTGGACCCCTGTCCGGCTGCCCTGCCTGCCCCCTCCTCAATCGTGCCCCTATACCCAGAGGACCTCTCTCCCGGCGCCCTCCAGACATGACACCCCCCTTCCCAGCTTGGTCTCCCCTTCCGGGGAGTGGAGACAGGGGGTCCCTTCCTGTCCAGCTGCCCGGGCTCTCCGGGAAGGGTCCCAGAAGGCAGGCGGGGTCGCTGACACTTGGAAGAAGCCGGGTCCCCGGCCTGGGACGGCCGAAGTGGGGTCCTCCTGGCCGACGCCGGTCGCGGGGGGCTTCCGATCGCGGTGCCCCCGTGCGCAGCGTCCTCCAGGCTGCTCACCCAGGGCTCCAGGTGTATGTCCCGCAGGGCCAGGCTGCCCTTGTACAGGTCTAGGCTGAGCTGCTCCACGCTGAGGCGCTCCTGGAAGTACGGCCCCAAGTAGTACTGCAGGAGGTAGCGGCAGATGCGCTCTTTGACACAGTTGGACCATGGTGTCAGCCATCGTGACATCTCGGAGACCGCCGGGCCCAGGCCGTCTCCGCTCGCCGCTCGCCCGCCAACCCCGTCCGGCTGCGCTGTTCACTAGAGCCCCCGGCTCGCCCCGCCGCTTCTCTCAGCGCCAGGCCGCGCCCCCGGACGCCCAGCCACGCCCCCCACGCACGCCGCCATTGGCCACTGCCAAGGGCGAGCCCTCGCGATTGGCCCTGGGGGCGGGGCCTGGGCGCGCGGAAACGGGACTGGGCTGGCGGCATGATGCGGCGCGCCCAATCAGGATTGACGCTCGCGTAAAAAAATACCGAGGGGGAGGACCTTTCACCTCCGTCCACACACTCGGCGGAGGCTGTTGTGGGCGGAGCCGGCCCAACGAAGCACGGCGCATGCGCCGACCCTCCCAATCCCTTCAGGTGGTTGGAGGGAATTTAAAGGGGCCGTGCCCCTCCAAACTTCTCAAGAAGCTTCCTGGAGACGTCCAGCCAGATCGTTGTTTCTGCAGATATTTGCGTGACACTGACCGCCTTTCCACCTTTTATCGGGTCTCTTAGCACCTGTGAGGTGGAGTGTGTCGCCACCAGAGAACCCAGGCACCTGGCGTCCACTCCCTGTCCAGGAATCTCAATGGGAGGTCAACTGACTCACCCTTCTCTCCACAGCTGGTCCCGCCCGGGGCCCCTCTCAGGAATAATACTACCAGCTTTTCATATCTCTAAATCCCAAATTCAATGAGGAATGGAATTCCATCCCCTCGGGCTAAGGTCCATTGTTACTGCAAAGTCCTGGAGCGAAGAATGACTTTTGCATTTTTTTCCCCAAGGTTGAAACAGTAACATAAAAAGATTCCTCAGTGGCGTGTGCAAACCCTGTGCCCCTCCAAGGGCAGTGTCCTAAGTCAAGGCTCGGTGGCGCTCAGCCGACAAGTCTAGTCCAGGGCAGCTGTCCTGCTCAAAGGACTCCACGGAAGACTTGAGACGGGCGGGGGTCCACAAAAGCCTAAAATAGTGAGGGTCAGGGCTTCTACAGAGGAACCTGGTGGGGCAGTGGTTAGCCCTTGAGGCTGTGATCCGAAAGGCCAGCAGTTGGAAACCACTTTCTACTTTCTACTCCCGTGCAGCGTTACCCTCTCAGAAACCGACTGGTGCCATCGGGTCACGACGAGTGAGCACAGAACCGACTGGATGGCAGTGGGTTTGAGTTGGGTTTTTCCCTCTGAGGCCGTGCACTTTGTTTCTTCTGCGTCTCTGATGAGGCGCCATGGAATAAGATATAAAGTCAAGGGCTGGGCCCCGGTGGCGCAGTGGCTGAGTGCGGGACTGCGGCCCACTGGCTCGGCAGTTCAAATCCAGCAGCAGCTCTCCAAGAGCAGGGCTGGGCCTCCTACTCCCCTCAGGGGGCAGTGAAGCCCCCCCAAAAGATATAAAATCAAATGATGTTCTCTAATACTTTATTTTGCATCTAATACTTTCTCTTTTTTTTTTCTCTTATGATTATACTTCAATAAAACATCCCTAGAGCCCCTGATTCCTGGACTTTCTGAAGTGAATTTATGTCGGTACCAGGCAGAGATATTTATAAAGTACTTTGGACTTGGTTTCAGTTTCTGGCTAGGAAATGCTGAAAAGGGGAATTTTATATTTCAAAAACAAATTTTTTTCATATGTAAGAAGAACCTCCTGGCTTGCATTTCAAAATATTGAATATATTTCACGTGGGTTCCCAAGCTTCCTCATGCTGCAACCCTCTCATACCGTTCCTCCTGTGGTGGTGGAGGAACCATAACATTATTTTCGTGGCTACTTCATAGTTGTTGTTTCCACTGTGATGAATCGTGCAACCCCCGTGAAAAGGTCTTTTGACACCCCCCCATGGGGTCGCGACCCACAGGTTGAGAACCACTGCTCCTCAGGCAGTTCACTGACCCCTGCTCTCAGCAGGGTTGGCCGCCCAGAGCCCTGGGTGCTTTGCTGATAAGGTGGAGCCTACGGAGATGAGGCGGCGATCTTATCCTGCCCTAGCTCCGGGTGACCTTGGGCACAAGACAGCTGCCCCCAGACCCTCCGTGCTCTTTCCTGCGACCTGGGCTTCTGGAAGCAGACAGGACAACTTCCTGTCTGGAACAGCCAGGATCGTTGGATGACCTTGAAAGGACCCCTGCAGGGAGGTGGCCCCTGCAAGACCCACCCCAGGCCAGTGCGTTCGTCCGGTGAAAGCAAAGCAGCTCAGCTTGGGCGCCAAGGCTGTCCGGACCAAGGCCCACCTCCTCCCTCGCATGCGCTGCCTGGAAGACTCGCCACGAACGTCCCCCCTTTACAGAAGTGGAAGCAGGACGTCTGTGCAGCAAGTAGGTGGACCGGCATGTTGTCTCTCTCTCTCTCTCTCTCTCTCTCTGTCTCCAGAAAGGCAGTGAGAACAGGAAGGGGTGCTCTTTGGGGCTCCTCCCATGCAGCCTAGAGCAGGGTGAGCACTTACTCCCTGGGGTGGGAATGGGGTGTCCCAATGGAAAGACTGGGCACGTGGGCGCCTGTGTCAGGCCGGGTTGACCAGAGAATCAAATCCAGAGACCCTCGTATATGTGTAAGAGAGAACTGTTTTTTTTTTAAGAACTGCATATCAAAAAGTAATCATGGGGCTGAGCCCCGGTGGCGTCGTGGTTGTGCGCGGGACTGCGGCCCACTGGGACGGAGGTTCAATTCCAGCAGTGGGGCTGGGCCTCCTACTCCCACCGCCGGAGAGCAGTGATGCCCCCCCCCACAAAAAAAAAGTAATTATGCATCAATAAAAGACCCCAGATCAGCTCCCTGAGTCTGATTTTGGCCCATATGTCCGCCGCTAGTCTATAAAGCCCTTCTCAGACTCACGCAGCACATGCAGTGACGCCGAATGCAAGGAGATCACAGGCCAGGAGGTGAAAAGTTTTGTAGCTCCAGTGATGCTAGAAGCACCTCCGCACTGGCACGGGTTTCTCCGTGACCCCTCCAGCTCTCCAAGGGGGCTCCTCACAGGTCTTAGCAAGTCTTCCCTGGCTTGTCGACAGGAAAACCAAGGCAGTGAGAGAGAGGGAGAGAAAGAGAGAGAGAGGGGAAGTCCCAGAATCTTCATGAGAAGGCCACGCCCCCAGGGAGGCATCATCAGGATATGACCTGATTGACAGGCTAGACTCCACCCCTTCACTCCTTTTTTTTCCCCCTTCCATTTATGGTTATTTTTTTTTGGGGGGGGGGGCGGCATCACTGCTCTCCGGTGGTGGGAGTAGGAGGCCCAGCCCCACTGCTGGAATTGAACCTCCGTCCCAATGGGCCGCAGTCCCGCGCACAACCAGGACGCCACCGGGGCTCAGCCCCCATTTATGGTTATATTTAGCACAAATAAAACTCCGAAACAATGGGTCATCGGTTCATTTTCTTCGCTGCACGGCCTGGCGTCGGGATGGGTCGCTCTGATGGCCAGTTGGGCTGCTCTTCCACGATGGCTTTACGGTTCTGGGAGGAAACGGGGGGCGCCGTCTCTGCACTGTAAGCCTCGTCACACATCAGCAGCACTCCCAGTTCCCGGACGTTGTTGGGGACTGGGACCCTGGGAGCCTCTGGGCAGCACGTGCCTGGTTTTCTGGTCCGCCATCAGGATCTGGCCCTGGAATCTCCTCTGCAGCCTGTTGTCGAGGCCGCTGGCCTGGCGCCCGTGGCGCTTCGTCTTGACACAGCGGTCGGGCTGGGTCCTCTTGTTGACCACTGTAGGCGTCACCAGGGGCTGCCGGCGGGAGATGGCCGCCCCCTCCATAGGCATTCTCAACACCCTCAAGGTGACGCGTGGTGACGTAACTACCTCATCCCCCCAGTAGTCCCTCAGCGGGGCTGACACTCAAGTCTGTCCCTCTGTCAGTTGCTGACCGACTGGCACCTCCGTCTCTTAGAATTCGGTGCCTGGGCGTCTCCTCGGGGCCCCGGATCCCTTGAGAGCTCTTATCACAGTCCATCCATCCATGGTGTCAAGCACGTGGGTCCATGTGTTGCCCTCATCCTTCTCAAAACATTTGCTTTCTCCCTGAGCCCCCAGTATCAGTTCCTCGTTTTTTTCCCCTCCCTCCCTTCGGAACTCTTGACATTTTATAAATCATTATCATTTTTTTCATGCCTCACACTGACTGATGTCTCCCTTCACCCGCTTTGACCCAGAAGTCAATGTCTGAGCTGAAACAAGAGTCCACTGGAGCTGGGAGCCGTATAGGCACCAGGGTCCGGCCTTTGGCACAATTCCTCAACTTGAGGAGCGTTCACCACAAGCCCCCAGGAAACCAAGCCCGAAGTCAAGGTCATCCCCCAGCCAGGCGCGGAGAAGGCCATAGTGATGAAAGAATGAATGAATGAAAGCAATGACCGGGCGAGGGGATGGACAGCAAGGTGCTGCCGACGCCCTGGCCCCCAGGGGTGACTCCAGGATCAAGTCTCCAGTCTCGCTTTCTGCCCAGACCACACCTCCGCATCCAGCAGCTTCCACAAACGCACGCCTGCTGCCCTGCGCCTGTCGCCCCCAACATCTGTGGACTTCGAGGCGGTCCTGCACCCGACTCAGAGCAGGCCAGTGCCACCCCGCCTCATTCCACAGGCCCGTTTTCAGCGGCGGAGCACCAGGCCTTTCTTCCGAGTCACTGCTGGGGTTCATTGTCTGGAGGCTCCATGGAAACGGTGAGGAGTCAGCCCCATGGAAAGACGGGCGGGGGCCTGCACTCGGGCTGATGGGTCAGAACAGAACCTGGGTGGCTGGCCCACGTAGAAGGGGAGAACGCCAGGGCATCACCGCTACCCAGCCCCCAGCCCCTCCACTGGGTGATGGGGTCCTCAGAAGAAGACAGGGTGGGCACTGAGATGATTTGGGCTGCCAGCTGCAAGGTCAGCTGTTCAAAACTGCTAGCCGCTCCAAGGGAGGAAGAGAGGGGTTTCGACTCCCTGTTAAAGTAACCAAACTCACTGCCATCAAGTCCATGACAACTCACAGTGACTGACCCTGGGGCAGGGTAGGGCAGCCCCTGTGGCTTTCTGAGACTACAAGTCTTTTTTAAAAAATTATTTTATCGGGGGCATGTACAACTCTCATCACAGTCCATACACCCATCCATTGTGTCAAGCGCATTTGTACATTTGTTGTCATCAGCATTCTTTATTTTTTTTGGGGGGGGGGGCATCACTGCTCTCCGGCAGTGGGAGTAGGAGGCCCAGCCCCACTGCTGGAATTGAACCTCCGTCCCAGTGGGCCGCAGTCCCGCGCACAACCACTACGCCACCGGGGCTCAGCCCGTCATCATCATTCTTATAACATTTTCTTTCTCCTTGAGCCCTTGGTATCAGTTCCTCATTTCCCCCCTCCCTCCTGAGCCCTTGATAATTTATAAATTATTATTTTGTCATGTCTTACACTGACTAATGTCTCCCTTCACCCACTTTTCTGTTGCCCGTTCCCAGGGAGGAGGTTCTATGTAGATCGTTATGCTCGGTTTCCCCTTTCACCCTCATCTTCCCCTTCACCCTCCTGGTATAGCTATTCTCCTGATTGGTCCTGAGGGGTTTATTAGTTCTGGATTCCCTGTGTTTCCAGCTCTGACCTGTACCGTGTACATCCTGTGGTCTAGCCACATTTGAAAGGTAGAATTGGGAGCATGATAGTGGGGGAGGAAGCCTTAAAGAACTAGAGGAAAGGGCTGAGCCCCGGTGGCATAAGTGGTTGAGTGCGGGACTGCAGCCCGCGGGCTTGGTGGTTCAAATCCAGCACCGGCTCTCAGGAGCAGCACTGGGTAGCGCCCACAACCACCAGAGGCAGTGATGCCCAAAAAACAAAATAAAACAAACAAACAAACCAAAAGAACTAGAGGAAAGTTGTCTGTTTCATCGTTACTGCACTGCAAGGATGACTGGCCAGCTCATCTACTCCCTGCGACCCTTCTGTAAAGGGATGCCCAGTTGCCTACAGATGGACTTTGGGTCCTCAATTTGTATTCGCCCTCATTTATAATGATATCATCCGGGCTGATGATCACCCGGTGGCGTAGTGGTTGTGCGCGGGTCTGCGGCCCACTGGGTTGGAGGTTCAATTCCAGCTCCCAGGAGCAAAGGCTGGGCCTCCTATTCCCACCACCTAAGGGCAGTGATGCCTAAAAAAAAAAAAGATATCATTTTTTGTTCTTTGATGCCTGACACCTGACCCCATCCACACCTCGTGGTCTCACAGGCTGGCGTGCTTCTTCCATGTGTGGCTTCTCAGCTAGAGAGCCGCTTGTTTACCTTCTAGCCTTTAAGACCCCAGACCCTGTATCTTTTAATAGCCGGGCATGATCAGCTTTCTTCACCACATTTGCTTATGCACCCGCTTTGAGGCTGAAACTCTTTAGGGGAGCAGAAAGCCCTGTCTTTCTTGGTCTTTTCTCCCTACCAGCCTCGTGGACCACAGCCCACTGGGTAACCGCTCTGCCACCATTCAGCATCGGGGTCTTGGAACCTCACAGGGGCAAGTCTCCCATGCCCTTCAGAATGGCTATGACTTGGCATCAACTTGACGGCAGGCTGGTTTGGGTTGGGGGATGCTCAGATGAAGTACTAAGATGGAGCCAGGATTTCTCCCATGGAGAGGGTGGGAAGAGGGCCAGGCCACGTCATTGATTAGGATCAAATTCTGGGGGCACGGCAGTGGCTCGGGGGCATGTCCTTGTCCTTGAAGGATGACGGATGGGTGTGGAGGAGTCCAGAAAGGTGGCCCTGCCCCAGGAGAGCTTGGTGGGAGGTCTGCTGATACCATAGCCTTCCTGGCAGGTGGCCCTCAGGCTGGAGGAAGGATGGCCAGAAACAGGGCTTTCCGGAGGAAGGCGCCTGTCTGCCCAGGCTGCTCAGAGGCAACCCTGAGGAGAGTCGGTCAGGCCGCTACGGGCCAAGTCAGCAGTTCAAAACTACCAGCCTTTCCCAGGGAGGAAGATGAGCCTCTCTACTGCGGTCCAGTTCCCAGGCTCAGAAGCCTCCAGGGGGAGCAGTACTTTGTCCTGCAGGGTCAGAAGTGGCTCCATGGCAGTGACCACACTGAAAGCCACAGCCAGGTACACTTTGGGCAAATGTTGGACCCCTGGTGGGGCAAGTGTTCAGCACTGGCCTGCCAACCTTAAGGTTGGCAGTTCAAAGCCACGACTCTTCCGGATTCACTCCTTCACGTGCTCCCAGCTACGCCGTAAAGTGACCCGTCGTCCCGCTTTTTAACTACTTAACAACATCTCGTGGCGTTTTAAAATTAAAATATATAGGGGCTGAGCCCCGGTGGCGTAGCGGTTGTGTGCGGGACTGGGGCCCACTGGGCTGGAGGTTCAATTCCAGCTCCACAGGAGCAAAGACTGGGATTCCTACTCCCACCACCAGAGGGCAATGATGCTCCCCCAAAAAACCCAAAAACAAGCAAAAAAAATTAAAATATATTACAATACTCTTTTTGCATTCTATGAAAATTTTTGTTGCTCCATATAGACCAAATTTGGGGGGGGGGCATCACTGCCCTCTGGTGGTCGTGGGAGCTACCCAGCGCTGCTCCTGAGAGCCACTGCTGGATTTGAACCGCCAAGCCACGGGCCGAAGTCCCGCACTCAACCATTTAACCCCACCGGGGCTCAGGCCTAGACCATATTTTTAATCAAGAACCTCCCCCGCCCCTCATCCCCAGTCAATGGTGTCCCACTTAAAATCTGGTCACTTAATCAGCTACGGGGTTCACCTGGACTCGGAGGGACTTCACAGGACAGGGTTGGGCTGCCCCTGTGGACTTTGAGGCCATCATAGGAAGCCCCCTCATTCCCCCTCAGAGCGGGCGGTGGGTTCAAACGTCTGGCTTTGTGATTAGTAGCCCCAAAAGTCACCCCACCAGGGATCCCTGCTATCGAGATCACAAACAAACCCAACCCCCTCATCGTCATCACGTCAAGGCCAGCTTGGAGTCAAGTCAAGCCCAGTCTTGTTCCTGAGGAAGGGCGCTGGCTGGTTTGGAAGCGTAACCTTGGACGGAGCAGCCCCGAGGGGTAACCCATCCCGGAGGACGTGCCCAGGAAAGCCCCTGGGAGAGAGAGCTCCACTCTGCTCTGCCCGAGTGGGCTTCTAAACGTCGGAGGAAACATTCCGTGAACTTCTCCATTTTTTCCCCAGGATCATTTTAAAGCCCCTTTGCGTGGTCATGGTGAGTGGAATGAATTCCAGGGGGGAAGGTTAGGTTTTGTTTTGTTTTAATTAAAAATCTCGGGCTGAGCCCCGTTGGCGTCGTGGTTGTGCGCGGGACTGCGGCCCACTGGGACGGAGGTTCAATTCCAGCAGTGGGGCTGGGCCTCCTACTCCCACCACCGGAGAGCAGTGATGCCCCCCAAAAAATAATAAATAAAAAATAAAAATCTCATCTTATTGGAGGCTCCGACAATTCTTTTTTTAATTGACATTTTTATGTTGGTCTCCCTGATTTACTTATTTGTTTATGAAACATTTTATTGGGATCTCTTATAGACATCCTAACCTTCCATAGTTCAATCACATCACACAGTCTGGTACGGTTGCTACCACGGTTCCAAAACATTTTTTTTTCAGCCATTATTGATAGTCTTTTCCAGAGTACTCCACCACCTGAACATAAACTCATTGCCCCGTAAGCAAACTTTCTTCCTCATTCACCCGGGGAAATCCTAGATTAGGTTTGGTATCTTTTTTGTGGCTGTTAGTCATTTTCTTGATCTAATATTCACATATCATACGTTTCCATATCATAT
>PVJH01037781.1:0-17652 GCA_004026705.1 Nesogale talazaci | reverse complement strand
ACTTCAAACAACAAACTTACAAGGACCAAAGGATAGTCAATAATTCCCAAAAATGACATGCCAATCAAAACAGGTAAGCCTAAATGGCTTCAAAGGATGCACCAGAACTTTGGGATCTTTCAAGCTTTGACTCTTCTATAAATGAATGTGTGGCAGTCATGCGCTTATGTTAATTTCATGATTGGGATGTAGGGGTGGAGTCTAGCCTGTTAATCTGAGTAGCCAATGAGGCCTCCGTGTGGGTATGGCTTTCTGTTGAGACTTCGGGAAATCTCGCAATATTTCTCTCGTGGAGATGAGAAGCTATCTCCCGAGTTGTTGGGAGTTAGTCTCAGAGACAACAAACTATGGACAAGACAAGATGGCAGCATCCGAGAAGCTGGAGGAACTGGAGAAGCCACATGGCCTTGCCCTGATGGAGCCACACCTCTGAAGCTGGAGACGCCATGTGGAGACCCTCCCACCGGCGCTGAGTTGTTTCTGCCACCACTGGATGCTGTTGATGGACCCTGAGTCCTGGAAGCGAGGAGACCCCTGCCAGCGCCAGGACTCTGCACCCACTGGCATGTGACTTCGTAAGTCGTAAGAAGACGTTATAGACTGGTATTAGACATATGGCCTAATATCAGACTTATGACTTTGAACTGGACTAAGTTGGGATGCCTTCTCAATGTCCCATTTCTCTTATATATAAACCTTTTCCTTATATCCATATGTGTGTCTATGAGTTTGCTTCTCTCGTCCACCCAGGCTCACACAAATGTAAAGTGCCACCCGCTTGACCTCAGACCCCAAAGCTTTACAACAAGCTCTATTACATTTCTCTTGGTGCTCAACACCAGCATATCTTTTCACCTTCTCAGGGATCATTTCTACTTTACTTTTTAAGCATTGGTGTGGCATTTTCTCAGCGAGTACAGCTCTCCTACATGAACACATTAGCACACAAGTGCACACACACAGAGACCACTGAAAAATCAACCAAAAAACCTCACTGCCATCAAGTCGACCCTTCAGGCCAGGGTAGATGTGTCCCTGTGAGGCTCTATGTGGGAGTAAAAAGACCCATCTTTCTCCCACAGAGAACCTGGTTGCTTCAAACTGCAGACCCAGCAGTTAGGAGGCCAGCATGTAGCCACGACGCCACCAGGGCTCTTCCAAAAAGGGAAAATGAGTACCAGGTGTTTTTCTCATCAAACTTATTAGAATTTAAACATCGAAGTTTTTATATTAAAAAAACTCAAAACATAGAAATGAGACTTTCCTTATTACAGTTGTGGATAACAGCCTCTTTATGCCTACCCCAAGTCTATCCATTTCTATCATCTCTTAAAAATACAATCATCAAGTTCAGAAAAGACTGACAATTATCAGTTACGTAAAGGTCCCTGGTGCTTAGCACCAAATTGCTTTGCTTACAATAACTGGCTGCTCCCATGAAGATTCCAGCCTGGGAAGCCCCAATAGAGCAGTCCGACTCTGGCCTTGAAGGTTGCCATGAATTGGGAATTGCCTCGATAGCAGTGAGTTATACTTTTGGTTTTAAAACCAATTAACATTCTGTCTGTCAATATAGGGGTGTGTGGCTTACCAATTTTAAACAATATTCCTTAAGTTGATAGGCAACAGGCCTATGTCAGAGACGCATTAAATGAGGAACAATATTCTGCTGTTCCACCTATAATCAGTTTAGGCTTTAGATTAGACAACTTTGTAAAATAGCTTTCTATAAAAGAGAAACTACCGGGCTGAGCCCCGGTAGCCTAAGTGGTTGAGTGCAGGGCAGTGGCCCGCAGGCTTGGCGGTTCAAGCCCAGCGGCGGCTCTCAGGAGCAGCACGGGGTAGCGCCCACAACCACCAGAGGCAGTGATACTCCAAAAAAAACAAAAAACAGAAAGAGAAACTACCATCGGTGACACATTCTACTGCTCTTGACAAGGACAGTTCTCTGTGCAGATTGCTGGAAGTGCCTTAGGTGACACGATATCTCAGCCGTCACTGGGACATGTGAGACATATGAGTTTCTTCTCTTGCCTTCATATACAGCAGAAATCCACTATTTCTGAAAAATCTAAAAACCCCGAAGTGCTGGTAGTTCTTTATGCGACAAGACACGTGACTCCTATATTACCTGAATGCTTTTGGATGGTTACAGTCTACTGCCCACAGCCACTGCTAACCGTCTCTGCGCTTCTGCTACATTTTGTTTTTCTTATACTTCCTATATCATTTAGATAAAAGTTCTCAGTATTCATGTATGAGTGAGAGACAGAGAGGAAACGAAACATATATAAATATTCTCACTAATTAGAAGATTCAACCAAGAACTCAACCATAGCACAAAAGGCAGTCTTTAGCTTCCTTGGGCTACTAGTCTCTGCCCCAAGAGCTTTTCTTTCCTTTTCTTTTTTCTTTTTGGTCTGCTTCTGGGTGTAGAGAAGCCCTGCAGATGTGAGAACTGCAGAGCAGTTACATCAGATGTCTAAAGCTCTCTGAATGTAAAATTCTGTGAGAGACATTTTTCACAAGATAGGCGTCAGGGGGCTGAGCCCCGGTGGCGTAGTGGTTGTACACGGGACTGTGGCCCACTGGGAGGAGGTTCAATTCCAGCAGTGGGGCTGGGCCTCCTACTCCCACCACCAGAGAGCAGATGCCCCCCCTACCCAAAAAAAAAAAAAAAAGGAGTCAGGAAGACAAGAATGTTCAAAAGGCAGCGCTACTTTAGAAATGAGTCCTGGTCTTACCACCAAATAAAACAACTGGTTCGGGGCTAGACTACTTCCAACATAGTTAACATGGTCAATACACCTTTAAAAGTTCTTTTCACCATTTAAAAGAAAAAAATTCATTGCAGCTTTATTCATTAGCTTTTCTAACACAAAACCAAAATATACATTAGGCCCTTAGCGAATTTACAAACTATCACTTTGAAATGCACCTTCTAGTGAATTTCTCATGAACTAGCACTGGACTCACCGGTTATCAGTGCTGTGAGCTGGGAAGTGTGGATACAGGGCACAGAGAAGAGCAGCGATGGAAGAGTTTGATGTGCTCAAAGAGTACCTGCAAAACCAATTCATTAAGAGCAATGTGATTACGTATGTCTTGCATTCTTGAGAATTGGGGGATGGGGTATCAGGGCAAGTCATACTGATTAGCTATCTTGCTACATATAAAAAAGTGTCAATGTTGTAAACATGTCACTGTAAGGACTATTTAGCAGTTACAGAAAAGAGCATTCCACAAATGAGGACAGCTGAATTCATGAGGAAGGTCTGAAAGGAAAACAACACAGTAGAGAGGCCATGCCAGCAACTTCGGAGATTATGAATGTTGACTGATGGAAAGATGAGCTCTTTTGAGTTAGTTGAACTTCATGCAAATCTTTTGGCACCATCCAGCCCAAAGCCTGCTGGGGCCAAAACCTTCACGTAAGGTTGAAAGTGCTGTAGCATACAGCAGCCCTGATCAGCCCCTCTCCAGAATAATTCTGGGGCCGTCTTCCATGTACTTCTGGATGCCACCCAGTTTCTACATTTGTCAGTTAACAGTCTCCCCTCCTTGGCTCTTCTCTAAGGCCATAGGTGGGCAGTATTCCCGTAAACTTGCTGCAAAGCTTCAATGATATGGGGAAAGGTCTACCTGAGCACTATTAAAAATCTTCCATTAGCCCTAAGCTCGAAGGAACGTTTTTTCCATGGCACACAAAGTATTTCTTTTTGAAAGGACCCTCACTGGACCGAGACGAGTGTTTTTCCTGAGGCAATTTGACGCTTTCCCCTAATCACAGACACATGGTGAAACAGTCTGCTGGCATTAACAGTTGAACTCTAGTAGCAATACCTTGTCCCTTGCTCTGATATGCATTATAAAAACAAACACACGTACAAGAATGCTCATTGGACTATTTATACTACCTTAAAATTAAAAAACAAAAAACATACCCATCAATATGGAATAGATCACACAATGAAATAAAAAACCCAGAAGAACAAGACTCGCTGCATCCGGTAGATTCTGACGCACAGACACCCTGCAGAACTGCCCCTGAGGGTTTCTAAGACTATACTCTTTGTGGGAGTAGAAAGTCCCATCTTCCTCCCACAGAGCAGCTGGTGGTTTTGAACTTCTGAACTATGTTTAGAAGCCCAAGGTGTCACCACTGTGCCACCAGGGCTCCTGGAAAAATAGATCATAGCTTCTCAAAATTATGTGATCAGTTGTCTACTTTGCAGGGAGAAAAATTACTCAGTGAGAAAAAAATGACTCAGTGCCCCCTGGCAATTAAAATACTCTGTACTATCACCCATAATCCAGAATAAAGTATAGACACGTGATCTTATAGTTCCCTCTGACTCATTCCCCCGGCCTCCAAAAAGAATCACCCAATTTGTTCATCACAATAGTAGATCAGCAACCTAGAGTATAGTCAGACAGTACAGTTGAATATAGCACTAAGACATAATTATTTCATGCTTCATGAATGAATCTTACAACGCTAGGGGGAAAAAAGGTCAAAGGTACAAAAAGATACTTAGTAAATAATTTCACTGACATTAAAATAAACAAACAAAACTGCGTCTCCTCCCCCCGCCCCCTCCCCCCAACCCGGCAAATCTATTAGGAGACCAATGAAATAATTCAATTTTAAAAATAAATTAAAAAGAAAAAGAAGAGTCAATTGTTGCTACCTTCCTTCCTTCAAGCAAGACAAGTGAACAGTAGTAAGTGGTAACTGGGAGGGCCCTGCCAACAGAATGCTCTAACATGAGAAGGATTCCACACTGTCACCTACAAGGTAACTGACAGAGGTTTTCAGATTGGGGCTAGCCCATTGAGCTGGACTCCCACCATTTCTATTCTGTAAGCATGTTTACTTCAATACAGATCATGAGAAGTCAGGACAGTCAGTAATGACAGATGCCAAGAAGAGGACAAGAGTTGAAAGTTAAGAAAATATTTTAGGCTTTGACAGGTTGTTCATAAACTATTTGAGAAAGCAGTTTAGTAAAAAAGGTTAAAAAAAAAAAAAAGAAGAGTCGTCATCAAATAGTGGGACGTATACAGTGAGGCACTGAAGGTCTGAATCCAGATGCTAAGATTGTTTGATTGGCACCTCTACTGAACAGAGCACGTGCTATCAGTTAAAAATGACAGAAGGTTCTTTAAAGCGTTAAAATTATGCTAAGTAAGCTGGAATGATTTAAAATGTTTCACAGACTTTAAAAATCAAAATAAGACATTTTTTTCAATGAGGAAAAACATATTTATTTAATAAGTTACCTTCCTCCTCCCAAAAACAGAAGCCCAAGGGCCATGTGGTGGGCTAAGTGGAAACCATAGTTCATTTCACCACCTGTTTTCATGTGCAAGAAGCGACAAAGCTGCAGAACCTTCAGGTTCCCGGAGCCAGCCATCACCATGGCGAGAGACAGCAGCACCACACTCAGGCAAGTTTCTAGGTTGTAAGGACCTGTCTTAAAATGCAAATAGATAACATTACCATGTTGTGTGGCATTTCTGTATCAGCAAAACAAGATAGGCTATAAGGCACTCACTGCTGCTGAGGGAGTCACAGCGACCCCACAGGGCAGACAGAGCTGTGGATTTCAGTAATGGGAACGGCCAGCCTCCCCTTCCTCCTGCTCATCAGCTCGTGGGTTCAAAGCGCTGACCTACACTGAGCAGCCTCCCATGTGCCCACTAGCCACTGGGATTCAGGGACAGTGTGCTAAGAGTGATTTTTTTTTTTCAGTGTAGGATTCCAAGCGACTATTATTTCTTTTTTGGTACCTTTCTGAGTTTCCTACATGAGCATTTATGTCATAATCAGGAAAAAAAAAATAATTTGTTACAATCTTTGTTTTAAGTCATGGTATTTGGAGCCTTCTAAGATCAACATTAGAAGACTTATATTACGAGTTACCGATGGGTTTAGAGAGTCGCAAAGACACTGCAACTTAAAAAAATCTGTTAAAAATTTTTTTCTCTGATTATGACATAAATGTTCATATAGCATACTCAGGAAAGTATCAAAGAGGAAATAATATTTAGAGTCTCCCACTCCAAAACACACACACACACACACACACACACACACACACACCATTAACCTTTTGTCCCCAAATCTTTTTATTTAAGCATATTTGTTTTAAAGAACATTGAGATATAATTATACAAAGGATTTCTTAATCTTTATACTTACTACATGAAATTTTCACTCATTAAAAAATCCTTGCACAACATGATCTTAGTAGCTTCATTGTGTAACAATGTATCGGTGCCCTACAACCTATTTTATTTAACTTAAGTTAAACTTTGCAATGTTTCCAATTGTTCGATATTTTTTAAAATGTTACATAAACCTGCGTCATTTTCACTAGGAAACAAAATCATGCGGTTTTCCCTTCATCAAAGCAGCACTGCCTCAAAAATAACTGAGGAGAAAAAAGGTAACTGTGTCTGTACACAAAGTGGTCATGCATGAGGCTGCTAACCCCCAGCCAGTAGTTCATGGGTGAAAGATGAGGCACTCTACTCTTGTGAGAGTGACAGTTTCAGAAACTCACGGGGCGTTTCTGACCTGCCCTTGATAGGGCTATATGCATTGGAATCGACTCAATGGCAATGAGGGGTGTATTTGTTTGCTTGTTTGTTTGAATGTCGCTAAGTACGAATTTCACAAAAGCTTATGGATTTCAGTATTAAGAAAGATTACATGGTCTGTTGCAATCCATGAAGGTTATGGCCTTTCTTATTCTCATCATAGAATGAGATGCGTATGCAGTCTTTCACAGTAATCATATCCCCCTCTAATTAGTACCCGAGAACAACAAAAGCCTTCAAATCTCCCATTCTAAAGTCAAACAAATGGCAACTTGTTGAGACACATAAGTGATAGGAGGATTGGTAAATTTTCATTGTTTCATTTCATTCCAAAGGAAAATCATAAATGACTTACTACAGAAGCATTAGGTGCAGACAAATATGTCATAAAATCTTTTGCAAATTTATGCTGGAAAAACAAAAGGAAAAAATCACAGTTAAAAGAAGAGTCATAAGACTATCTTAAAAAAAGAACAGAAAAAAAAAAAAAAAAAAAAGAACAATAAACTGTGATACTTCTTACCAAACAGTTAAAGGCTGATAAGTTTTCTGAGCCAGCAAATCGGAAACCCAGAGACAAACAAGCCCCAGCGATTATGTAGACGTGTGCTTGCCTGAAAACAGATTACAAAATGTATGCTGTCAGTTTGCTTTTAACTCACTATTATCTACTATCTTGAGATAAAAATAGTAAAAATTTCTATTGCAAACCCAGTGTATATCTCTCTGGGAATATTTAGTTAGGCCTGTACTAAATCTGCAGGTTTCTGAATAATTTCTTCAGCACATACACTCCATGGCCTTTATTGATCATTTACCTCCTGCCCACGCTACTTCATATGTGGCAAGAGATCATTTTTACAAAGTCACTACCATGTTACCAGAGAAAAATATGGAAGGAATGGAGAAAAGAGGAACATGCACAAAGTCATGAATTTTCAATATTATTTCTTAAGGGCAAGAGTTCTACAATTCACAAAGCTAAAAATAAAGTAATAAAAAAGACCCTGTAAACCCATGATAAATAATGATTAGAAAAATTTAAGAATTCAGAATCCAAACTAAGGAAATATTATTCCTCAATAGTTCATCTAATGTATTAGATGATGCTAGGAGAGCACTTTTGTATACAACATTGTATTACTTACGACAAAGTTTCCAGATTCAAATCCTCGGAGCACGGTAATTCAATTTCACTGAGAGAGATACTATTTTCTCTGATAATCTGCCAAGAAACCAATCAAGAAAATTTGGACATCAATATTCGGGTTACAAATATTGAATAATATGGAGAACAACACACTGCTTTTGACACCCACACTCAAAAGTACATACTCACTGTGCCCAAGTCGATTCTGACTCACACCAACTCCATGAGCCGGAACAGGCCTATGAGTTTCTGAGACTGTACCTCTTTCTAGGAGTAAAAGGCCTCATCTTTCTCCAGTGGAGCAGCTGGTGGTTTTGAACTGCAAACCTTTTGGATGTGTAGCCCATTTCACCATCGGAATTCATGTCACAGTCATACTACCATAAAATTGGCACTCCCAAACCATTTCCTTCTTTGAAATGGCTCTATCCTTTGATTGCACCAAATGCAATCAAATTGCAAATGTAAGATGAGCCATATATAAATAATAACTGAATAAGACTAATACATACTACTAACTGGAACACTCAGTAAGGGTGTACTAATATTTAACACTAGTCAACTAAGGTACAAGATAATGGCTAGCTTAGGGTTGGGGCATGAATGAATGGAAGCAGTCAGAAGAGGGGATTACAGTTGGAGAGAACACTAGTTGGACTTACACTTTGTGTTCACGGAATGTTTCTCGCACTGAGCTGCCCCCTATCAGAGGTGAGTGGTGAAGCCTTAGTTTTCAATGCTGAACTAAGCCTACAACTACTGCTTTGAATCGTATCGCTCTCCTTTTAGCAGAAGCAATGAACAACTGATCAGAAATCAGACACAGATTGCCTGGCTTTACCAACCGCGAATGATCTGACACCTTTCTCTTGACAAAAGAAAGGGGAAACGGCTCTGCTGTGTTCTAAACATGTGTCCAGTAAAATAAAATTTGACAATGCTCCTCTAATAAAATAAGGAAATATTACAAAGCCACTACAGAGCACAGTGGTTACATACTGAGCAGCCAGGTGCAAGGCCAGCAGTTTGAAACTACCGGCCACTCTGCGGGAGAAAGATTCTTCTTGATGTGACTGAGCTATCAAATTGAATGATATGTGAATGACATATCAATAAAACTGTTGGGGTTAAAAAAAAAAAGGGGGGGGAGTTACAGGCTGAGAAAGCCACCAGGGCAGCTCTCCCCTGTCCCCGCGAGGTGCTCCGAGTCAGCCTCAATGCACATGGCGGTGAGCTGGGTTTATTTGCTATGGAGGTTGGGGGAGGTTATGGTATCTCTTGAAGACGTAAGAGCTTTTATTTTAAGATTGTATACTGCATATAAGCTACAGCCTTCCCTCTTGACCCCAACAAACTCCTGGACCATAGATTGCCAAAATTAAATACACCACCAACCAATGCCAAGTCAATTCTGACTCACTGTGGCCCCACAGGGCAGACTAGAACTGCCCCTCTAAGGTATCTATGGCTGCTGTAAAGCTGTATAGTAGGGCAGATGGCTACACCTTTGTCCCAGAGAGTGGCTGGTGCCTTTGAACTGCCTGACCTTCCTGAATGTTTTACCATTGCGCCAAAGGGCTCCTTCCAGGAGAGGAAGAGAGAGTGGACCACATCCTGGCCCACCAAGCCCTGAGGACAATATTCCCGCTCACTGCAACCAGAGCACAGAGAGGATCACAGGGCCAGCCCCACTACAACGTTCCTCACTCACCTATGGTGGATAACACTGGAGACACAGTGAAGGAATTGCGCCCGATCTGACCCCACCACACTGAGGTGAAACACTAAGGGTATGCAACAGAACAGCAAGGGGAACAGGGCAATGAAGCCTCCAGGGATTACCAAAAATAGACTTTGGGGCCAGGGCATGGCACCCCATCAGCACTGACCAGAAAACACTCCTAAAGATCAACCAACAGGAATTTACAGCCTTTTCTTTCTTTCTTTTATCATTGATTTTGTTGTTGTTGTTGTTTTGTATTCTTTTGTGGCTTTGTTTTGCTGTATTGTCTTTTGTGCATATTATTATCTCTGCAGGTCTATGTAGATAAGATAAGCAGTATAAATGATCCAGAGAAGAAAACAACAGGACTGCTTGTCTGGGGGGGGGGGGGCGGCGGAGTGGATATTAACAAACCTGGGGACAAAGGAATAACAAGTGATCTAAAATCAGTGGCAAGGAGGGTGTAGAAGACCTGGTAAGGTGTGATTAAGGGCAATGCAACCAAGATGAATTACTGAAACCCAAATGAAGTCTCAACATAATAGTGGGACAAGAGGAAAGTCAAAGAAAATAGAGGGAAAAACTAGGAGGCAAAGGGCATTTAGAGGCCTAAATATAGGTACGTACACATATAAACAAAAATATATGTAAATATCTTTATATATGACAATGGGGAATAGATCTATGTGCATATATTTATAGGTTTAGTATTAGGGTAGCAGATGGACAATGGGTCGCTACTCAAGTACTCCCTCAATGCAAAAACACTTTGTTCTATTAATTGGCATTCTAGGATGCTCACCTTCCCAACACAATCGCTGAAGACAAAGTGAGTGCAAAAGCAAATGTGGAAAAGAAAGCTGATGGTGCCGGGATATGAAAGAATATAGCATCTGGGGCCTTAAAGGCTTGTAGATAAACAAGCGGCCATCTAGCTGAGAAGCAACATGGAAGAAACACAACACCAACCTGACCTGTGTGATAGGATGTTGATAGGATCAAGTATCAGGGATCAAAGAACAGAAAAATCATTATCACTGTGAATGAGGGGAAGTGTGGAGTGGAGACCCAAAGCTCATCTGTAGGCAACTGAACATCCCTTTACCAAAAGGCCCCAGGGAGGAGACGAGCCAGCCAGGGTGCAGCGTAGCAATAATGAAACTTACAATTTTCCTCTAGTTCTTTAAGGCTCCCTCTCTCCCAACTATCATGATCCCAATTCTACCTTATAAATCCGGCTAGACCAGAGGATGTACACTGGTACAGATAGGAGCTCAGGACCAAAATTGAGAGTAGCAATACCAGGAGGGTTTAAGAGGAAGATGGGGGGAGATAGAGAAAACCAATCACAACGATCTACCTTGCCCTCTCCTTGGAGGACAGACAACAGAAAGATGAGTGAAGGGGGACACTGGACAGTGTAAGACATGACAAAATAACAATTATAAATTGTAAAGGTTCATGAGCTGGGTGGGGGAGGGGGGAGAATGAGGAGCTGAAACCAAGGGCTCAAGTAGAAAGAAAATGTTTTGAGGATGATAATGGCAACAAATGTACAAATGTGCTTGATACGGTGAGGAAACATATGGATGGTGATAAGAGTTGTACGAGTCCCCAATAAAATTATTTTTTTAAAAATACAGCTACTTCAATATTCCTTACATAAGAAAACATAGGGGTTGGGAAAATCTCACAAGAAATGGTCATTTTATGCTATAAAAGTTGGAATGATAATTACTTCAAACTTACCTGAGGAACATTGCTATCAACCCACTTGGAATTTGGTAAAATATCATCCCACAAAATCAGGCATCGGGCCAGGGTCTTAAAAATGCAATACATATGAAATTAATTATATTAAAGAACATAGACTTTGTAATATGACTACTAAATAATTTTAAATCAGTGCCCCACTAATGACAATTGTGAAAAATATAATAAGCACAAATTATCAACTCAAGCTACTTATTAAAATATAGATTTAGAGCTTAACATAGGAAAACCAGAATAAAGTTGATCGTCATAAAGGTTTGAAGGAGGTAGAAAAGTTCTTTTAAAACTTACTCTATAAAAAGACAATTACCAAGAAAAGATTTCTAACTCTGATTACAACATCATTTAAATGTTTCCATATGCTAAAAACAGAAGTTTAGGCTTTAGGGGGAAAAGGCAATACTGGAAAGTGAGGGAATTATTAAGCAACCACAACAAACCATCAATGTCACTGATGTTTCCTTAAATTATATGGGATGGAAGACATGTGTAGGCAATTTGCATAGGACAATTAAGAGAAACATGCATCTTTAGTGAAGGCCTAAGAATGTAAATAAAACGGTATCAAGTCCAACTGCATGTTGATTATCAAGATGTTTTGAGTAATAATGTCAGAAACTGAAACGTCAGTTTGAGTATCACAAATGAATGTGGCTGCCATTCCTAATACCATATGTGAGAAATGTCAAAACCGGTCATTTCACAAGAACACTGCCACCTGGACCCCAAGGGTCACTGCCATAAGTAGAAGCAGCGGAAATGTCTACATGTATTTGCAAGCGCGATGTGAGAATCACGTAAGAGAGAATACTTATGTAAAGGAAATGCAAAAGCACCATTACCCTAAGCAAGAGAAATTCTGGTTTCACAAAGTCCAGCAGGTACATGGTGTCAGGAGCTCGCAGCCAGTCTGCAATGGATCTGTTGGCACAGGGCGGCAGGACGCATTTTCACTCAGGGAGCAGAGTCAAGAATCTCAGGCAGTTTTCCAAACACTTCCCCTTGCTCCAGCCCCAGCTCTTTTTCCCATGCCACTTGACACTGCGACCGGACCCACAGTCTGCAAGTTCCACAGAGGCAGGGGTGGTTGGGTTTGGTTTCTTCGCAGCCTACTCCAGTGTCAAAGTTAATATTCATCCAAATACTGGTTAAACAGATTTGTTTTTAACCACTTTGCTAACTGGGCATGTATTTTTCTTTATTCTTAGGGAAGTTAGAGAAACACCAAGAAACTTCTTTAACTCTTAAAACATACCTGTTATTGGTTTTTAGGTAGATCATAGCTAAGGCTAGAGTGGCACCCGGACAAGTCACATCCACATTGATGGTGTCTCCTTCCTGCCAAAACAAGAAAACACTAATTCATGTCAAAGAGCTCTGAATGAGCTTGTAAGATTCTTCTGAGTATTAGTCTGCTTCAAATTAGCATACTTAAAAATGTTGAAATGAAAATCCATTATTTTCAAATTCACGTCTTAGCATCCAGAATTTTTATTGCTTCTCAGAGTTGGACTTACTTTGATTTGGTAACTTGGGGATTTATGCTTCTCCCTGTGCATCCCTGCTTGAAAGCGCCTGTGGCCTCCAACCATGTACTGATAAAGTTGCTCGGGCACATTGAGATCAGACATGCCTATCAAATTACTGCCATGCTTAAAGACAAAATGACACACATCCATTAAAGGAAACCTGAGGAAAGAAGAACCATCACAAAACACACAATCTTCCTCTGGTTCCCTGAGGCTTCCTCACCCCCCACTATCATGACTCCAGAGCAGCTTCTAAATTCAGACTAGACCAAAGCATGAACACAGGTGTAGATAAGAAACACGCAGAATCAGGAACAGGAGGGGGAATAGCAGTGCTAGAAGCGGGGAGAGGGGAACTAACTGTTCACAATGATCGACACACAACCAACCACACACCCCTCTCCAGAGGGAAGAACAGAAAACATGGGGGAAGAGAGACAGCAGTCGGTATGAGACATGAGAAGAAGAATTTACAACCATGAGGGTGGGGGCAGGAAGGAATTTTAAAAAGAGCTGACATCGAGCTGAGCCCCGGAGACCTAGTGGTTGTGCGCGGTACTGCAGCCCACTGGGTTGGAGGTTCAAATCCATGAGGGAGGCCGGGCCTCCTACTCCCACCACCAGAGGGCAGTGTCCCCCCCCCCCAAAAAAAAAAAAAAAAAGCTGACAGCAAGGGCTCACTAGAAAGCAAATGTCTAGAAAAGAATGAAGGCAAAATATGTCCAAACATATCTGATGTAATTGATGTACGGCTGTAGGAGCCCCCAATAAAATGATCTTTTAATTCAAAACAATGACAAAACAGGAGAACCATCATACATACCCCAGAATTAAAAGAATGAACTAGCATCAAAACCAGGTCCCGGGCTGAGCCCCTGTGGCGTTGTGGTTGTACATGGGCTGCGGTCCACTGGGTTGGAGGTTCAAATCCAGCAGCAAGGCTGGGCCTCCTACTCCCACCACCAGAGGGCAGTGATGCCCAAAAACAAAAACAAAAACAAAAAAACAGGTCCCTTTTTCCCCCTATTAAAATAGCTATTACAAATAAGTTAATGCTACTTATAATTTTCATAAAAATTCTAATACGTGGCCTAGTACTTTCATAAAATAAAATCTTCAAAATAGGTAAGAGCTCATTTCATTTAATAAAGAAAATAATTCTTCTGTAACTGAAAGTTAGAAACCTCTGAATCCTTGCATTAGTGCACCTGTGCCCTTTTTCTGCACCAATGAGAACAGTGTACTGAACGTTCTTCACTCTGCACCATACACCATTCAGTACCTTTTACACGAGCTCTTTTCCTCAATACAACAACCCTATCAAACAGACACTAGCAAGAACCCCGTTTTACAGGTGAGGAGTTGAAGGGAAAGAGGGATTATGCTAACTGGCCTGAGGTTACACAGCTTAGTAAAGCGCAGGGCTGGACATCTATCAAGGCAGGCAGGTCTATATAGGTACCTAACCATAATGTAATTGCATCTAATTGTCTTATCTAGAGATGGGGAAACTATAGTTCTTTGTGATTAAACTAACACGACTCAATCAGTGACACAGAACCAGGGTTCAGGGACCAGTTACCAATATGCTGCTTTTCCATTTTATCAGCCAGCAAATGTGAAGAGCAAGGCTCCTAACATGTTCAGATACCGAGTGGCTTTTCAGAAAGCACCTCAGAAAAAGTTCTTTGCGTTACAGCTTTATGTCTTTTGACTGATCCCTGACACTATTTTGGTGGTTCGTCCAAGGCCCTATACTCCAGTTTAAATGGTCACTTAGTGAAATCTCTTGGAAATTCTGGGCTATGTTTCTTAGATGGGGTTTAAGATGGTCCAGCCTGCTCTTGTATTCTGTCACAGAGCAAATGCTGTTCTGGGGGCGCACAGGGACCACCAGGGCCATAGAAGAAGGTTATGCCTTATCTCTAGCACCCACTGCAAACTCTTTAAGGCTCTCCATCATGCATTACTGCTTCCTTCGCTGTATACTGGAACCTTATTCTCACAAATATTGTGATATTCACTTCTTCATCTTATTTCTCAAGCCCTTTCCAAGGAAGTTCAAGCCCTCAGCTCATCATAAACACTTTATTTTCATCCAGGGCATAAGAAGTTTTCACACCCCATTTTTCCACTGAAATTTCTCCTCATTTCCAAATGCAGAACTTTGAAAAACATTCACAATAGGCGATCTCAGCAGGAACTTAGTCAAAATGAGACAGTGGTATTCAAAGGAAAGATTCACTATTTCTTGTGAGCACGACAATCTTGTAAATGAAGCATCTGAAGGCACTCACCCCCAAGCAAACCATGCCCAGGGCCAAGCCAGCAGCTAAAGAGTAGGACTCTCTGTCCGTGCAGTACTCCATCTCGGGACCAGGGGGCCGGCCTGTAAAAAAGACAGCAGTGTCATTCAAGCTACGCTCTTGAAATCCGAACCAAAATAGTGTGAAGGTTGCATAAAAGCGACACAGTCAATGTCATTCCACTCAGAAAGCTAGGCCTGCCTCACAGGGTTCCCAACTGTCAGCTCACTACTAAATAAGATGCCCGATCAATTCTTTCTATTAGCAAATCTGTGCGTCTGCAAGTAATGGCTTTAGCTTAAAAAAAAAAAAAAAAGTAATGGCTTGAGCCCACTGTTAAATCTGGGTTTCATTTTTCTAATATTAACAAGAAGTATAAAAAAAATTTCCTGGATGGTTTAAACTGTTAAATATTGTTTTCAATCTATGTGATACTAAACACTACTGATAAGATTTCTTTATATATAGTAATCATAAAGTTTTGTTGGAAGCAAAATTCATACTTTTATAAAAGAGAGCAATTACACAAAGATAACCAAGTTTACATATAATAGCAAAGGCATAGTTTAAAAAACCCCAAACAGTCTAAGAAGCCCAGAAAATAGTTAGTCATGCAATTTGTAGTACCCATTAACTCAGTAAGATGCTCTACAATACAAAATCATTTTTTAAAACCACTTACAACACTGATATACGAAAAGGGCAGAATACAGAGTGTGTATAATCTATCATTACACAAAAGCATATGCATCACAGACAAGCTCTTCTCTGAATAATATGAAAACGCTGTGGGATGGCTGTGAAGTACGTGGTATCATCAGATAACATTATGATATAGCCAAAGGATGCCGAAGTACTATGTAGCTAAACATACTTTAAACAGTCAATTTTAAGAATCTTATGAGTAAGAGGTTTTCACAAGATACAAGGATGATTATTAAGTTGTCGTTGGTTTTGGCAACAGAAACATTGCAGTTGGGGTCTAAGCTATCGTGCTAGCGGGTCGATGGTCGGTCCTATCGCTCTATCGTCCTACAGTGGCAGTGTCCATCCACACCCATGACTTGGGCTCCTGGTGGACCTGGCTCTGCCACCGGCTCGTAGGAGAGCTCTCAGCCAGCAGAAAGTAAGCACAAGCCTGAAATGTGCTTCCTAACTTGGTCCTCCCCCATGACACCCCTTACCCTCTTACCACTATTCTAGGCCCTGAAACAAAGCGTTAGTGCAGAGCCAGGCAGCAGATGCCAAACACAGCCAACCCAGAGACAGCAGACCAAGATGGCTGCATCACTGAAGGGTTTGTGGGCAGCAGTCTTGTGATAGTAACAACTAATACAACCTACTGCAGACTAACACATCTTCAACACTCGTACATCCTGAAATGCATGAAGAAAAGATCCAGAACAGGTCAGAACAGAAGAGGCAATACGTGTACCTCAAGTGTGAACAAACTAAAATACCGATGGTATTTCCAGTGATGAGGAAAAGATGATAGGACACAAAATAGATTTCCGAACAGTCTGTACTCGATTAAGAAGCTACAAAATATTAAAGGAAGAGTGTGTGTGAGCCTTATCCCTTCCAGTTTCACCACCAACACTGCCGCCAGCATGTGAAGGAGGAGAGCACGAGGCCACCATGCCCGTTCTATTGGAAGTGCTGTTGGCCAACAGAGTGATTAGGGATCACAAGAATCAACTTTGATTCTATTCCTAGCATGTCTGGTACAGTCTAGGAGGAAAGGAGCCTAACCCTATGTGATGAGGACCATGTTGTTGTGTGCCGGCGACCCTCTAGCACAGAGAAGCATTCTCCTTGGCTGCATTCTTTATGGGGGCAGCTTGCCAGGTCTTTCTCCCGTTGGCGCTCCAACCTTCTAAAGAGCAAACAAGGGCTTAACCCAGTACACCACCACCCCACCCCGCCCAGCTCCCCTGACAGACTGTCTCATTCAATGTGACCACTGGGGATTAAATAGGCTGGTTGAATAAACACCCACTTATAATCTGCACAGGATGATGAGCCTTGCTAAAAACGAGCCTTGTAGTTCTTTTTATTAGCACCAGGTTATTCTGTCCTCACAAAGCTATCATTTTCCCCTCAATTTTAAAATGCTATCAACATTTTACTTTGGTCTGTGTAGAGGAGAAGTATATATGTTTAAAAAGATACAGCACTCTTAGAGACATACCTATTTCCGCTAACAGGACTTCTGCTGTGTGCCTGTGAGCTGTCCCTTGATACACAAGGCCAATGCCAACCACTGCAGCCACTTGGACGTTGTGAGGGACATCAAGTTCCGTGGAAGTTGGGGGCAGGAGAGCAGGAATGTGGATGCTAAGAAGCCGAGTAATTGACATATCCATGGTGCCTAGTTTAGCAGCAGAGACGCCAAGGAGCAGTCCAATGCTTGTCATTTCATGGCCCTTTGACAGAAAACAGAATAAAACCGTCCAGTCACTATGAAAACAAATCCAAAGTTTTAAATAAAATACCACCTGCCACTTACAGGTAATTTTATGTGACAGGCACAGTAAGAAACATCAAGTCTACAAGGGAAAACTA
>PVJH01037780.1:0-17660 GCA_004026705.1 Nesogale talazaci | reverse complement strand
TCGATCTTTAAAAGGTATTTTCTCTATTAATATAACAAAATCACCCTTAGCTAAGTAATCCTAGCTTACTTTAATAAATACACATGCTGAGGTTCAGAGAAATATTTTAGCCAATCAAAGAAATAATGTAGTTGATTATGAATCTATTTTATCACAATGAAGCTAATTTAATTACAAGTTTCTTTTTCATCATATTTTCCACTCTTTTTAGAACTTAAAACATTTTTGTGGATGTTCCAGGTATATTTATAATTATTTTATGATTTTTAAGAATTCAGAGGGTCTTCTGGGAAAGCCTGAATTTAATTAAGATAGCATTCCTATATATGTAATTATGATTTCCACATACATGCCAGTTACTTAGCTCACACAGCTAAGCTAAATCTCTTCTGTCTTTATCTTATTTTGTAATAAGAAGTTACTTACAACTTTTAACACGATAGTTAGTAGTCAGTAATATGGCATCATTATCTCAACTAAATTACAAACCCGTCATTATAATTTGCACCAGGAATTCTAAATATGCACCCAATCTCTTTCTTTCTGTCCTCGCCTGCATACCTTCAATAATACCTGCAATACTTCACCTGGAAGATCCAGGTGAGTGTAGGTAATTTATTCACATCAACCCCTGCTGAGAGCAGTACTAAAACATAAGCACCTGCAACTGACAAAGTTAACTGTTGCTTGGTAAGATATCGTCCAGTTGGTCTGAATTGCAGCAACTTCATATTCAGTGGAACAAAACACTGCCTCGTTCTACACCATCCTTAAATCATCGGTGGGTTAGAGACCCCTATGATAGCCACTGTGTCTACCTTGTTTGGAACCTTCCTTCTTTTCACTTACCTCTCAGCACTTTACCAAGCAGGAAGACCTTCTGCAGAACATGTAAGGACATGCCCTAGTAAGGACATGTCCACAGTGCGTGAGGCGCTATCTCCTCATCTTGTTCCCCAGGAACTTTCCTCAGGCCACCTCTGGTCTACTCAGTATTCATTGTTAACATTATAATTCAAAATGCACATATAATTATACAGTCATCCTTATCCATTGTCCAACTTCGCTTTTGAACACTTAAAATGTTTTTTTGTTTGGGGTGTTTTTGAGGTTTTTCGCTGTTTTTTTTTTTTTTGCTACAGATTAGACCAAAGAAATGTCTTTCGATTCGTATCGATTCCTTCCATTATTAATTCAAATCAAATGGAATCCTTGACAACCTAGTCTTATCTCCATTAATCATGGCCAACTCATGAAGATTTCTGTTTTGGTTATATTGAGGTGAATTCAACATTTAAGACGGTATTCTTTGAACTTCATCTGTAACTACTACAAGTCCTTGGCACTGTCAGCAAGCAAGGTTGTGTCATCTGTATTTCATATGTTGTTGATGAGTTTCCTCAGTCATAGTCCTGTATTCTTCTTCATATAGTCCAGTGCCTCTGAATATCTTTAAAATATACATTGAATATATGGGAAATGATACAACGTCAATGCATATCTTACTTTTTTCAACTGTGTAGTATCCATTCCTTTGTGTACATTCTAATTATGTCTTGGTCTGTGTTTTAAATTGGTATAAAATTTTATTCTGTTGCAGTATTACTCATATTTTTTCAAGATTTATAAAATCTAATTTTTTGTCAATAAAAAAATTAAAATTAAAAGGATCTTCAGCAAAGCTGATGGTGCCCAGCTATCAAAAGATATGGCATCTAGGGTTTTAAAATCTTAAAGATAAACAAACAAACAATTAGCTGAGAAATAGTCAAGCCCACATGAAAGAAGCACACCAGTCAGTGTGATCACAAGTCAAAGGATCAGGTGTCAGGCATCAAACAGGAAGAAACCATATCACTGTGTGCTCACCTTCCCAAGATGATCACTGAAGACATATGAGGGCATGAGCAAGAGTGGTGAAGACAGCAGATGCTTCCCAGCTACAAAAAGACATAGCGTCTGGAGTTTTAAAGGCTTGAAGGTAAACAAGCCACCATCTAGCTCAGGAGCAACAAAGTCCACATGGAAGAAGCACACCAGCCTGTGCAAACTTGAGGTGTGGAAGGAATCATGTGCCAGGCACCAAAGAACAAAAATCACATCATTGTGTGCTCACCTTCCTGATACGCTCACGGAAGATAAATGGGTGCAGAGGCAAACATGGTGGAAGAAGCTGATGGTGCCCAGCTACCAAATGATAAAGCATCTGCGGTCTTAAAGACCTAAAGATAAGCAAGTGGCCATCTAGCGCAGAGGCCATAAGGCTCACATGGAAGAAGCACACCAACCTATGTGATTACCTGTGTGAGGAACCTGAGGGAGCAGGTATCAAGCATCAAGGAACAAGGATCACATCACTATGAGTGAGGGCCAATACCGGGTGGGGACCCAAAGCCCACTTGTGGGCAATTGGACATCCCCTAACAGAACAGTTTTGGGGAGGAGACAGGCCAGGCAGAGTGCAGTGAAGTTATGATGAAACATACAACTTTCCTCTACTTCTTAAAGGTTCCTCCCCTCCACCCCCCAACTATCATGGTCCCAATTCTACCTTACTAATCCAGCTAGACTGAAAGAGGTTCACTCGTACAGATGGAAACTGGAAATACAGGGAATTCAGGACAAATAAACTCCTCAGAACTAATAGTGGGAGTGGAGATACCAGATGGATGGAGGAAAGGTTGTATAGAGAGGAAGAGCCCATTGCAAGGATCTACACTTAATATCCTATCTGCACGAGGGACAGAAGGGTGGTTGAGGGGAGACATCGGGCAGTGTAAGATATGATAAAATAATAATAATTTATAAAATATCAAGGGTTAGTGAGGGAGGAGGAGCAGGGAAGGAGGGGAAAAGAAAAGTTGACATCAAGGTTTCAAGTAGAAAGCAAATGTTTTGAGAATGAGGAGGGCAGCAGTGAAGGGTGAAGATGATGTGTAAAGTTGCTTGGCACAACATATGTCTTGTACTAAGCAATATATTAGACCCCAATAAAATGATTTTTAAAAAAGGATCTTCAACTTGCAGTGAAAAACAGTTGGCATCAGCAATGATAACTTTCATTCCATTTCCTCTTTTGAATGTGGTTTGAATTTCTGGTGGTTTTCGATAGACATATTCCTGCCATCATTTTTTTTAAATCATTATCTTCAACAAATATTTCCTTGTGTGCAATATCAATGATATATATTTCACATTCTGTTCGGTTGCTTCTTTGAAATGGTCACAAATATGTATCGTTTCCATTGGGTTGTCCAAGGAGCTATCTTCCAAGGTTATATCCACTTTTGAAATACTATCTTAAATGATATTCAGTCAATTCCTGGGATTTCATTAAATTCTGCAGTGCAATTAGTACTATTTCCTTCGATACCACCTGTTCTTGATCATATGCTGCTTGAGGAAATGATCAAATATCAATTACTTCTGTTTGGTACAGTGACTTTCTTCACATTCCACATCTTCCCTTAGTACTTCCTTTGTTGTTCAATATTTTTCCAATAGAATCCGTCAACATTGCAATTTAAATTTTTAGTTCAGTGTTTTCAGCTGGAAGAATATCAATTTTGTTCTTTCCTTTTGGAAAGCAGAAAACTTTGTCTTTCTCCTGCAGAGCTGGCCGGTGGTTTGGAAATTCTGATCTTACTATTAGCAGCCCAATGTCTAACCTCTACACCATAAAAGCTCCTTAAGGGCTCTATATTTCGGTAGGAGATACACTCGAGATTGTATATCAGCTCTCCTGAACTGCTTCTGATGGCTAATGTTGAGCTCCGCCATAATTTCTTTTCTAACTCCAGGTGTTTGTGCATTTCACTATAATATTTGCCTGTATCTTCTCCTGTTGCCCTTTGAAGTCATTTGCTCAGTGCCTCATGTCTGTTTATTTCATTCATTTTGGTAGTTCTCCACTTAGGAGCAAGATTCTGATTGTCTTCTGAAATCCATTTTTGAATTTTCATTGTGTTTCTGCATTTTAATGACCTTTGGCTTTCTTCATATGTGATATCTTTAACATCATTTCCTAAATTGCCTGCCCTTAGGTCGTATTCTACATGATTAGTCTGTTATTGAAAAAATTTTATCTTGTTGCTTTTAATTTTTATTGCTTTTTAATTACTAATGTGATTTACATCCTTATAGAAAAGTTTACAGAAATGATCTTAATATTCATAAAAGAAAAAACCCCAACTCACTGCCATCAAGTCAATTTGGACTCATAGGACCCAACAGGGCAGAATAGAACTGCTTCAATGAATTTCTGAGACTGGAACTCTACAGAAGTCAAAAAACCTTGTCTTTCTTCTGTTGAGCTTGATGATGGTTTCACACTGCTGATCTTGCACCCAGCAGTCCGATGTGTGACCAATGTGTCCTAAGGACTCCTTACAGTGACTATATATACTTGATATATAATATATATAGGATATATATACTTGATATATAGTAAATATAGGATATATATACTTGAGCTTGTACATTAGTTCTCATGTACTCATTTTGAGGGATAATATGGAGCTCCTCCATCGTTTCTTTCCACAGATGTTGTGAATTTGGCTCCTAGGCATCTATGACCACATTTCAGCTAACAGTTACCATAATATGGAGTCCATATGTGGTACAAACTGGAGTCTGTGCTCAGCTGCTAACCTAACTGTTGAAGTTCAAATCCACCCAGTAGCATTTCAGGAGAGAGGCCTGCCTGTCGACTTTGGAAAATACCAGTCACTGAAAACCGTGCGATGCTTAGTTCCATAGCTCCTCTCTGACACAGAGCATTGCCTGGGTTTGAGACCAAGCAGTTGTTTTTTTGTTCACTTTTAGGTGCTCATCTCTGTATGCATATGTCCCCGAAAGTTCTGCAGCTCCACTTATACTAAATGCAGACTCTGAGACCCACAGCACTATGAGGAGGAGAAGAACAACTGCCTCTCTACAAGATGAGTCACGAGGGCGATGCCCACATTCTGCAGAGCGTGCTTCCTGCTCATTTCTTTCCCTCTTACAGCTAAAACAATTGGAGCTGTGGTAAGAGGTAGATCCGCCGTTCTCAACCTGTGGGTCGTGACCCCTTTTCGGGGTCATCTGATTCATAACAGTAGCAAAATTACACTTATGAAGTAGCAACAAAAGTAATTTCAGGGGGTCGCTGTAACACGAGGAACAGTATCAAAAGGTCACAGCATTAGGAAGGTGGAAAACCACTGATGTTGATTGTGAAAATTTTCTACAAGAAATTCTTGTACTTCTTCTGTCTAAGAGAACACAATTTACTTGGATTTATAATTAGGCCTCAGCAACAACTTCACAACCCTTTGAGGATCGAACCAGAGAGTTGCTCTTAGTGAAAAAACAAAAGAAACAAACAAAACCCCTCACTGCTGTTGAGTCAATCCTGCCTCATGACAACCCAATAAGATGGAGTCGCAGCGCCCCTTTTGAGTGACTGACAATGTAACTCTTTACAGGGGAAGAAAGCCTCAGCTCTTTCCCAAGGAGCTGGCTGGTGGTTCGAACAGCTGACCTTGCGGTTCCCAGCCCAACTCTCAACTCTTTCATCACCAGGGCTCCTCTGCATTCGCTTCCGGAAACACCAGAATCATGAGACAATTGAGGACTAGAGATTGAGACATTGGAAACGTCTACTCAAGCAAACAGGTCAAGATTTCAACAAGTGAATCTTAACATGGCCAGCCATTATTTGGAAAGCTTTAGCAGCTAAAACGATCACTTGACTTTAGTTTTTTATGTCCAGCTAGTTATTGGCCATAGGATTTAATTTGTATAGACTTTGCATTTCTGGGTGAAACCTCTCTCAAACGTTCCCTGATATACAATAAAAATCATTTCCTCAATTGTATATTTTTCATTTTATTCTTAGACATTTGATTTACATAGTATTCATTTAACTGGTGGAATTACAATGATCAAATTCATTTATCCTGGGTAAGCAGCCAAGTTGGACCATTTAAACCAAGAGAAAACCATAAGGTCAGAAGCATCATGTAAGATCGGCTGCCTCCCTCCAGTCAGTGGAGACCTCCAGCCTACACACTCATCAGAGCTCCTCATTTTCCTCCTTCAGGCAGCTTTGAAATGTGGCTTTAAGATTATTTCTCTAAATCTGGCTACTTTTGGAAAGCTGCCATGTTTATCAGCAGCAAAGAAGCATCAGTGGGGCCTTGGCTTCTAGCAGCTGCTGCAGCAGCTGCCTCTCAACGCTCAGGTTCACATCATGGTAAAAACACAGTAATCATGTTTCAGAGTTCAGAGCATCAGCCTTCCTGCCGAGCGACGAAAGACACGACACTTGGAAACATAGCGACCATTGTAACCATAGTCACTTGTCTTACAATTACCAGCGGCTGCTCGCAGGAGTGAAGAGGACAACTTAGCAAAAGTCCGTGTTAGCCCTTTTAGGCAAGAGCACAGAATCTCTAACGCGATGCTGCATCATGCCACGTATCCGTCTAACACTGACAGACAGACATGAAAACATGAAGGAGTACAAGGGGCCTGTAAACGGTCTGGAGTAACAGTCCCTTACCTTTCCATTCTATTTCCCATGAATGTTTTAATGCCCTTTCATTAGAAATTATATATGTGAACATTGTAATGCTAAAAGCACAGTATATAAAATATCTGCTTCTCAGCCTATACTCATAGATTCTGATTCAGTAGGTGCTGGATAGAGTCTCAGAAGCTAAATTGCTACTTTGCATCCTGGTGAGTCTGGCATTGGTAGTGTGCATTTCATGATTTGAGAATTACGGTTGGGAGGTTTATCACTTTTGGAATAATGACAAAGTGATTTATTTATGAAAATATGGCAAAGAAAGACAAAAACAACAAAAAAACCCATTTCTTTTCCTTCTTATCCCAAACATTACTGTGTTCCACCAAAGCTAGGCAAACTATGGAAAAGAAGTAAATATAAGTTGTAATATTTGTAACCAAGGATCTATAGTTTTGGTGAACAACTGCTTTGGTTTGTCTGAGACTGGAGATTCTCCAGGAAGTGAGAATATCCTTGTGCCCAAACCTGTAAAAACAACAAAGGAAGGTATATGCTTTGAAGTAAATGTAAATAAAGCACAGTAGAAGTTTGGATGAGGAAACCACCAGTTCTGATTAAAACAATAGAATTAAAGTTAAAAAATGGGCATTTGAATAGGATTTCAGTAAGTGAGGAGCTCCGTGCAAACAAAGCATTTGCAAATAGAAGCAAGAAAGCATCCGAAAACGTGTCTGAATGATTCAGAAATACCAGGCAGAAAGATGAAGGTTAGTATTGAGAATTCAGTTAAGAAATGGGCTACCAAACTCACCGCCATGGACAGATTGTCACTCGGAGCAGGTCTCAGAGGACAAGCGATTATCCCCATGGCTTTCTCAAATTGTAGCTAATTATGGAAATAATCTCTTCTTTCTCCCACAGAGCCGCTGTTGTTTCAAACTTGCAGTTAGCAGTCCAACCTGTAACCCACGACACCACCAGCTGTGGTGCTTTGGAAATAGTAATTATCAAATGCGGCCTCTGATGTGGTCTGTTCCTTGTATTTGAAGTTTAAGAGATATGGAAACTGTTAGGAATGATTGGACTAGTTAGGGACAGGAAAATTAAATGTTGATAATGAAGTCAATATTGTCAATTAGAACCCAAAGTATACAGTTTTTTCCCAAGATGTTTCAGAGCCACTATCAATAAAACTGAACGATTCATGACTGCATGACTGACAAAGGTGGAGATGTGAACATGCTCATGGTAGTTTCGATATCTATGGCTGTAGTGTTGTCCGAAGAGTTTGGGACATTAAAAGAAAAACATTTGTGAGTGTGTGTGTGTGTGTGTCAATTCAATTTTCAATATTTGAGTTTGGGTGGCCTGATCTATATATCTATTGTTTTTGTTGTGTGCTGTGAGGTCAATCCTCTGTAATAGAATAGACCTGTCCCATAGCGTTTTTGAAATTGTAATCTTTAGAGGAGCAGGCAGGTTGCCATATTTTGCCTTCAAGAGTCACTATGTTGCTGCATTTGCCAAGCTTTTTGTTGCGCTACCAGGCACACTTGAGTATCTATTGTTGTTTAATAACCTCTCCCAAAGCCTGATGCCCTGAAACAACTGCTTATTACTAGCTCTTAAGTTGTCTGGGTTGACGTAGCTCAGCGAGGCTATGTCTGTAGAAGATATCTCAGGCTTCATTCAGTGAGCTCACTCTTGAGGTGGCCTCAATGTCCAACATGGTCTCTCCACACATATTTAGTGCCTTGTGTGGACTTCACATAGTAAGATGGACTCCCACTAGTCACAATTCTTATATGGCGGTCAGCCTCCAACCAATGAAAATCCAACAGAAGTTGTGATTTTCTCTTAAAAGACTGTTTGGAATTGTCATCATCATTACTTCTGTCAAAACGATACTCTTTGGGGATGAGTGATACAAGGTGAACCCAGATTCAACTGGAAGAAACGTAGACTTCATATTTCAACAGGCAGGGTGACCCCACATGTGCCACCATCTATAATATGTCACAATGTTGGTGGGACATATATACAGAAATGTTTTTGAGCAATAAAAAACCCGGTCTAGATCTCAGGAAAGAAACCAGTGTTAGGGCTGAGCCCCGGTGGTACAAGTGGTTGAGTGCAGGACTGCAGCCCGCGGGCTTGGCAGTTCAAATCCAGTGGCGGCTCTCAGGAGCAGCACTGGGTAGCTCCCATGACCACCAGAGGCAGTAATGCCCCTCACCAACACACACACACACACACACACACACAAGAAACCAGTGTTAACATGAATGGGGGGGAGTTTTACATGTAAATATGAAAAGTCAAACTGGTGGAAATATATGAGATTATGAAATTGAGAATGGGAAAAGAATTGCTCTTAAGAAAGGAGACCCTTCTGTAGACAACTGGACATCCTCGCACAAAAGGGTCATACGGAAGCGACAAATCAACCCCGTTGCAGTAAAGCACTGATGAAACCCACAGAATAGTCCTCTGGTTCCTTGAGGCTTCTTCACCCTCCACCACCATAACCCCAGTCCTGCCTTTTACTGCGTGTTAGATGGGAGCATGTTCACAGGGACAGACAAGAGCCCAAGACACACAGCATCCCCAAACTGGAAGAGGAGTAAGGATACCAGAAGGGTAAGGGGAAGAGAAGGGGAGGAAGGGGGAACCGATCACAAAGATTAACCCATAACCCCACTGCCTCCTCCCTTTTGTTGAATAACAGAAATCATGGGGTAAGAGAGGTAATGGTCATATGAGATGAAATTATGATATGAAAATAGTAATTTATCGAATGGTCATAAGGGGGGGGGCAGCGGGGGAAAAAGAGGAGCTGATACTAAGGGCTCAATAGAAAGTAAATACCTAGAGTAGAATGATGGTAGCATATGCACAAATATGCTTGATATAGTTGATGTATAGATTGTTATAAGAGCTGCAAGAGCCCTGATAAAATCATCTTTTAATAAAACAAAAAAGAAAGGAAACTCAATAAAGAAGAAAGATGCTAATAACCAACAACTAGGGACTCAGCATGAGATGTGAGAATATTGAGTGATTTGTGCACAAATGTGTGCAAATGCTGCAGAAAATAGCAAGGAATGACATGCAAGAGAGTTAAAAAAACTCAAGTTGTCAGTTATTAGTGCCTTACAAGAGATAAGATTTGCTACAAGATTGCTAAGAGACAAAAGACGTGCAAGGGGCAGAGTTGTAAGGAAGGAGAGACCTTGAGCTTGTGCTGTCCTTGGCAGTGAAAGCCTTGACCTGTGAGGTGGGTGGGCTGGTGGAGGGAGCTGCAAGAACAAGTGTGTTTGACCCTGTGTTAGAGAGCGCTTCTCTGGGGGTAGGTGGAACAGGAGACATTGAGAACAGAGGAACATTGGAAGGACTGCCAGAGGTAATTTACAGAGAGCCCGGCTTCGGAAACTTGGAAGACAGGGAACCAGATGGGAGTGGAAAGCAGTTAGGTCTATAGCTGTATTTGAGAGGGGATTGGCATGGATTTGAAGGAAGTCTCTGCTTCTTCTCTTTGTGCGGAGAGAACTGAGCCACTTCGTCATTCTGGTGAAGATCCCATGATGTCTCATGTCCAGTTATCCTTGGTGCCATTCTTCATTTGGGAAGAACTCTTTGCCTTACTCTTGCCTATGGGATTCCTCCCTATTTTCCCAGTGCCGTCTTCCAGGATACCTTACAAGAGTTTCCCAGTTAATTTATTCATCCTTCCTCAGAACCTTTCTAAGAATATTTCCTAAAATTCTGACGCCGTGTTTTGCTTTTTCCATTCTTTCCCTCTGGCATCTTCTTTCCCTTTCTAAGCTTCTAAACATTAAGCAATAAATAAGGGCTTAGGCATGAACAATGCTGGTCAAAGAAACACATAGAATTGTCAACCCCCTGTCTGATCTTTTGCTTTATTATTTCCCTTCACTAATTGGGCTGTCCTGATTATTGATTATTGATTATCAAATTCAGGTTGAACTTAAGTATTTGTGTGTGTGTGTGTGGGCATCACTGCCTCCAGTGGTCGTGGGCGCTACCCAGTGCCACTCCTGAGAGCCACCGCTGGATTTGAACCGCCAAGCGCATGGGGTGCAGTTCTGCACTCAACCACCTAGGCCAGCGGGGCTCAACCCTGAACTTAAATAATTTTAAAAATGATGTAGTAAAGATGTTTTTCTTCTTTATTTGTTAAAAAAAAACTTCAGGAATTAGTAACATGCCCACAAATTTAGTTTTCTCAGTCAAAGTTTCTGAAGAAAAGATAAAGTAGATAACCATTTTGTGACATAGATTGTTATTAAAGTGAGATATCTATCTTCTACAGATAATCATATACCTTGTGTCAGATGCCACATAGGTAAAAGACTAGTGGAGCTCCTGGACTCTGAAACTAAAATTTTAATTTTCATGTCTTCATTCTGTCTTGCCTTTAAGTGAACACAATGGAAAAAATACATGACACACTTTTCTTTTTAAGATCTATGATATAAATTCCTTAAAGAAAGACTCATAGGTTTTCCATTACATGGGTTACTGGGATTGGCATAAGAACTGTTGGAAGGGATGGATTGATAAATGAATGATTGAATGAATGAATGAAGCAAAGGCATAGAAATAAGCTTTATTTGAAGATAGGCTGAAAAATTATAAAGCAAATTAGGAATTAAGATGTGGACATTACAGGAAATATGATATGTAAATATCCATGCCAAGCATTGTATTATATACCATAACTGTGCAAGCACAAAAAAATTGCACGTGATAAATTCATGTGTAAATAGAATATGGTTGATTTCCCTAGGTTCTAAACTAGAAGTTAGAAAATACTGAAGGCAAATAAAATATTTTAAGTATTTACTGGTGGAAAAATTAAATATTTGTGATGCTTCAAATTATTTTAGGATTAAACAGGTTTTTAAAAGAGTATAGGTGTCCTTTAGTCAGGTTTACTTCTCTCCTTTCACCCTTCCTCCAGAAAGAAAAATTATTTTGCACCTAAGGGGAAGGGTGGTGGTGAAAATAACAGTGATATTTTAGTTGCAAATTATGAGATGAGCTTAGCATTTTGTTCTAATCAAAGCACTGAAACAAGAGCTAGTACTCTTACAGAGCACATTGCTTAATCCAAAGAACTAAAAGGAAAATTCTAGACATCAAACATCTCACTTTTTGCTCAGACCCCTTCAGTTGGAATAGGTTATCTAATTTTATGTTACAGGATAGATTCATGGTATCTATCTTGGTATACTCTATGCAGTCTCTCAATTTCACTTTGCATCATTAGAAGGTCTCACTTAAATAGACTGTAAATTGTCAGCAGAGCTTAATCTGTTGTTTTGCATGTGGGATTCAATATGGAGAGGGAGAAGATGCAATACCTTTAATGAAATTAAATCTGAAAATAATAGCTACAAAAATTATATCTAAGGTATTAAAATATTCATTCTGAATGTGCTGGCTCTATCCTTTAAATTTGGAAGACAAAATCTATGATAAAGCCACAATAAAAGAGAACTATGAAAACCCAGACTTCAGAGCAGTGTCCACTCTTCAGATTTATAGATTGGTATAACCAAGGCAAACAGGAATAGCTGTCAGGCTACATGTAAACATCAGTGAAAATGCAGCGGATTCCAACCAAACGTTTTGTAAATCACATCCCAAATACAGGGAGCATGAGGAGAAAGCCTAGTTTGACATACACTATTTTTGAAATATTGTTCACACAAAAGGACTTGAATATATATATATATATATATATCACTCAGAAATCATCCTGATCGATAAAATGATCGAATATTTTTATTTAATGACTGAAAAGACCTGAAATGTGATCTTTTTCTTGTCAAGGTGCTATCAATAATTCTTTAATATTAAAATGTAAAGGCTAAAACTCAAAGACAGAGAAATTTAATATTTTGTTGCTCCATATATCCTGATATATATGACAAGTGTCTAGCCTTAACACACACACACACAAACACACACAACAACAAGGTTGTGTGGGGATTTGCTTTTTCCAAGAAGACATTTATCCCACATCAAGGTTAAAACTTCAATGAGTTTCTATTGGCTAAATGATCGCATAAATTAATGCTATTCAGAACCGCTTTAACTTGCACAGCTGACATAAGAAATGTGTGACTCAGCTTCTAAATTGGCATCAGAGGCACATTTACAGGAGCTGCCTTATCTCTGCACCACTCATTGCCTCCCCCCCCCTTCCCTTTCTCCTATTAGTATCATCCACTTTCATCACATGCAGCTGAAGTTGCTCCTTAAAAATCAAAAGCCCTTGGAGAATAGTCTTGTGAAACTATGGGTCATTGAAAACGTGGGTGAGAGGGTGTTGTCTCTTGCATTTGCATTTTGATTAAGTTAAAGTTTCTTAATTTGGGTCATTATCGATACATAAATCTGTAGAGAAAATGAACATGCATTTATGATGTAACTAGCATTTCATGATTTATTGTTCTTCTAATGTGCACATACAGGAGGGTACAAAAGGAGTACAGCTCTGAAATCCCCCGGGCACGAAGCACTTCCAGCACCTAATGTGGCAAGCTGCCGTCCTCAGGGAAGGGCAGCCTTGAGCTCGCAATGTCAAAGAGCTCATTATTGCAACCGCCACAGGTCTCCAATTTTAAAAATGGTCATACATAAATCTGTCTATTCTACTGGGCAGATCTTCCTGTAAAGGGATTGAAAGTGTAAAATGAAAGGCTCAAAATGGGTTTCCATACCTGATTGTGGACTTTGTTTAGGAATTTTGGCTACCGCTTGAGGACTGGAGGTGGAGTGCACACGCTGCTGGTTGGCAGAACTGTGGATGCTGCTGGGAACAGCTGAAGAGACGTTCTTGCGCGGCTTCATGTCCTGCAGCCACATGGGTGAGGCTTCGAAGGCCTGCATCCTTCTAGCGTGGCTATTGGCGTTGACTTTCAGGTAGGCCTGGGCCTTGTGTTCTTGAAGTTCTCCATAATTGGCATCGGTCACCCTGCACTCATACAAGCCTTCATCCTTTTTCCTCACTTTAGAAATCTGAAGCTTGTGGGAGATATCATTGCCTTGAACTTTCACTGTCTGAAAAATTGCAGGTGAAAAAAAAATCAAATGCTACATCAAATGGTTTTGTTCTCACTACTTGTGTGAATCTTGTTGATGTCTGAAGGGATGGGGAGGCACTTATGGTCTCTTAGGGCCTTAGATAGTACAAATGGTCTGCCATTGACTTCTAACTTATAAGTTGCTGCTATGATGGGCTCTAACAACAAGTGTAAGGACGGAATGCAAGACATTGACACTGGTTCTTTCTGTTTTGCCTACAATCACTATGCACCTTGGCTGACTCTATAATACCTAATAAGAACAACACTAAGTTACAAGTGGTTGATTTGAACCCACCTTTCAAAAGAGAGTTTCAAAAGAGAGGCCTGGTGATCTGCTTTTGTTAAGACTGTAGTCACCAAATCCCTAAGTAAAACACAGAGTTTTGAATGATCTCACAGCCACAGTTAGGCAGTTTGCTTATTATTTTTTCCCAATGACTTTATTGGGGGCTCTTATAACATTCCATACGTCATTTCTATCAAGTATATTTGTACACATGTTGCCATCTTCATTTCCAAATATTTTCTGCTTGAGCCCTTGGTGGGAGCTTGCTTATTCAATTAATAATAAAATGTGAAGATCTTATTTTTCCTACTCTACTAACAACTGGATGAACAGAATCTTAGGATCACGAGTTTAAATCTCCCAACCTCAGGTTCCATGACTCATTTCTCAGGTTTCAGTAGCAGTTCTGCTATATTCTAATCAAGGGACCAATCTCTGGCTCCTTGACTCAGATGAATGAAACTTAGATAAAATTAAGCCAAGTCTGTAGCTTCATGTGATCCCTTTTCTTCATTGTGGGCTATAGACTAAGTCTCTCAAATCTGAGAGATCACTATTTTCTTTCTGAATTCAATGGGACTATGCACCTTTATGCATCTTGGAATGACTCATGCAGGCACAGACAAAATAGCAATGGTTATTAGAGATAGTTCTCAGAACTTTTGGGATAGTCTTGCCCATGATCATAGAGTGGCAAGATTAGTATCACATGAAGTCTATGGCTCAGAGCATATCCTTCAGTGATAGCACGAAATTTATGGTACTCAAACTTGGATGCCATCAATTAAAAACCAGTTTGGCTTGCAAAATGGAAATGCATTCTCTTATTTCTTGTGATAAATTCTACTCCAACTCAGCTATGATATCTACATATATCCATAAATCATATTTGATTTATCATAATTGATAGATTAATCAAATGATCTACTTTATAAGACAGACAGAATTTAATATTTTGGATACTTTGAAAGCTAGATAAAAGAAGAAGGTAGGCCTTTCTTTATTTTGCTACAGATTATCACTCTTTCACATGGCTATGAATGGTTAGGAAAATGTGGAGATGTTCATCTGTTTTTTGTTTTATTAGCATGTAGAGTTTTGTATACAAATACATAATGTTCAATGTTTGGGCTATAAGCTCTAAGGGTGCATTTACATAAATGCAAAGTTACATATAATTATTACTAAAAATAATGGAAATCACTATTTTCAAGTATATTCTCAGTTGAATCTCCTAATAGGCTTTGAGGTAGCCAGTGTTATTTATATTATTAAAAACCCATTTCAGAGCAGAGTAAAATGAGGCTTTGGGAATTTGGGTCAGTGATTCTCAGCCTTAGCTGCACTTTAGAATCATCTGGGGAACTTTAAAGAATATTCTCCCATGTGTTATAGCAGAACTACACATTTCTATAGGGTGGTACCAGTACCAATGGTTTATACAAGCCTTCTGGGGAATTTTAACTTAAGAACTGCTGAGTTGGGAGATATATTCAAGGTCATTTCCTGGCATTTTGGAAACTACTTTCGGCCTAATTTGTGTTTGGAATTCTTTTCAGTTTAGATTTTACCAAGTATTTGGCATAGAGGATACTGTGGCCAGTTGTGTATATAGTTACATATGTCTTTATCTACACATATTTAGGCCAGGGTCTGTGAGAATTATTTTAATGCTTTTTGAGAGACTGAAAGACATAAAAGTGAAAGATGAATGGTCAATACATAGTTTCTCCAATTATATATGAATATGAAAAATGAAATAATTGAGAAAAAGTTATTCTTCACAATTGATTTTCTTACCAATGCTTTTCTAGCACCATGTAAAACAATTTTCTGTGATATAAAAATAATGGAAATTGAAATATTGTAAAATGCCAGCACATTTATTAATATAAGCTGGAGATTTTGATTTTTTCCATGGTGAGATTATACATTTAGATCATAGAACTTGATTCTACTAATACAGTATATCTGTATGCAGGTATATTGTTATCCAAATCATATACCCACTAAGATTATAATGTGAGACTTTAGAAATAAAATTCAGTTTTAGGGCTGAGCCCCGGTGGTGTAGTGGTTGTGTGCGGGACTGTGGCCCACTCGGACGGAGGTTCAATTCCAGCAGTGGGGCTGGGCCTCCTACTCCCACCACCGGAGAGCAGTGATGCCCCAAAAACCAAAAAAAAAACAAAAAAACATTCAGTTTTAAATATGTAACATTTGGTTTTTAGATTCTTAAAAAGGCACTATTTATGCTTAGCATAGTTTCCATCTTTATTATTAAATGTTTTTTTTAGTAATGATAACTTGCTTATTATTCATCAGTTAAACAGTTTTATTAATATAAAGTGAGATTATATGTGGCTTTATTTGAGCAATAGTACTGTAAATATTTTTCATGGTTCTTTTTCAGTGTCACATTAAACCACTAAAACCTGTAGAGTAGAACAAATTTCTGTATTTTAAATGAGTCAACTTCCTTCAATTATTTTTTCATAATTATATGATTTTGAACCCTAGTATGAGAAACTCATTGCCTATCTTTTATGGGGAATTATAAATGTCATTCTAAAATGAATTGTTTTCCTTGTTTGTTTTTAAGGATATTGACAATCTGTTAGATGCTTTAACTCTTTCTACCCAGGAAGATATAAGAATTTCATTAATTTACTTCCTACTGAAGAATGCTTGTCTATGAGGTTGAATGGATATCAGTACCACAGCCCTAATAGGCATAGGATTGTTATAAATATCGAAGGGGAATATAAGTCATACAACTTCTTTGGATGGCACTGGTTAAGTGTTTACATGACTGAAATCTAAATTTGTTTGCATTTTCATGTAACTAATGAGGTAAAAGACTGCCTTCTCATCAGATGTCTGTCAATTTCCCTTCCCTGGGGACAATGTAAAATCAGGATACCTTAAATGCTTTCTAAAATCTAGATTTCTTGAACTAGTCGTCATATTGGCCCTGCTGCTCTTTGTCCGTGAGGCCACCTGGCCGCGTGGATACTCACGCTGATCTTGGTCCCATCGTCTGGCTCCCTCTCTGGTAAGAGCTCCACCTGTGGGAGGAGACAGAGCTCAAAGCAGGACCCAGATGCCGCCCTGGGCCCTCTGAAGTTCCCGACCCGGTCCCAAGGGGAAGCAGGCTTTGCCCAGTCTGCATTTGAGAACAGGGCCTGAATAGGTCAGCACCTTTTAATTGGAGTGATTTAGAAAACAGAGGTGGAGGGGGGTGGGGGGGATGAGGTAGGGGGTGGTGGGGGAGAAGAACCACTGCCCCATTCACATTCCGAGGATCTGGGAGCTCTGCTGCAAAGCTGACAAGGCAGTCTGTAGGCGGGCGATCCCTCCTGCGGCTGCATGGTGGCAGTCACGCTCCCTCACACTAGCGCCAGCAGAGCCTGCTCGGATGCTGCGGCTGGCCAGGAGCCAGTCCGGGCTGGGCGCACCTCGGCCGACTCGCGCGGGATGGGAGCAGAACACGGCGTTCCCAGCAGTCGGGAAGAGTAAGGCTGAGTGGGACAGGGCGTGTGAAGGGATGTTTTCTGTTCCTGATTCTCTCTAGCCCAGCAGCTCCCAGCTGCCACCCTTTCTCGTGTGTGTGTGTGTGTGTGTGTGTGTCCACTGCCTTTCAACCCAATGCAACTTCTTCTTCCCCTAAGACCTCTCATTTCCTCTAAACTTCAGTCCTTCACTTTCCTTCTTTTCGGCTCCAGCACCCTCTTTTTCC